>JAODAL010007970.1:0-121294 GCA_025379985.1 Phyllomedusa bahiana | reverse complement strand
CCCAAAAAAAATAGGCTAACCAAGCAGATGGTAAACCCGGCAAAGGGAAAAAATGCGCCATTTTAGAAAAACGATCAGTGACCACCCAGATGACTGTATTACCAGAGGAGGGAGGAAGGTCAATGATGAAGTCCAGTGCCACATGAGACCAAGGAGTACTGGGGATAGGCAGAGGTGTTTCACTGGAAAAGACCATAAAACTTAACTTTTACTAAGTTTGTTAAAAGGAGTAAAAGTAAACTCCAAGATATAATTATAATTAAGCGACCCAAACTGTCCCTATATAGAAACCTAAAGAGTAAGCTACCTAGCCAAAATTGTGGGATAGTCGCCCCGATAAGGACGGACCCACCAGGAACCTAAGGGGATAGTCCCTATTTAAGCCCTATCTGAGCGCGCCTCCTGTTCGGCGCCGAACAGGAGGCGCACTCAGATAGACTAGAGACGCGCGCTGAGAAGCGGCACTCCGCTTTCTGTTACAGTCAGCTCTATGAACTGGAGCTCTGTAAGCACCGAACGAATGAAACTATATTCTGCTTGAGGCAGTATCCAGCGGCTGGGTTTAATGTGAACATTATTGGGTAAGCCACCTGTTCCATTATGATACCAGGACTATCCCCAGCTTAATTGTAAGTAAGTGACAGTGTTTGCCAGCAGGGCTTCTTTGTATGGAGATTACTCTTTTGGGTCCTTTTGACCGTAATTGATGTGTGAGATGTCCATTGTTTTATATATACTATGTACCTGTGCAAACAGCATTATACTCACCATATGCTACCGCTTATGTAACTAACAAGTTGTATATTATATAGCTCCTGTCTTGGACCACACTAAAGTATCTTGTACTTATTTAGAGGCTTATGTCTGTCTTTTTTTCTGCCCCTGATGAGACCCTATACATCGGGGTATGAAACGCGTTGGGCATAATTACTGAGACTAGAGCCTTGTCGTCTTTTGTATATAGCATGGTGTTGGGTATGAGGGGCTTTTTGTCTTAGTTTTGTCTTGTTTTTTTCGTTTGCCTTTTGTGGGATTTTTTGCACTGGACATTTTATATTGTCTTGTGTATAGGGCTTAAATAGGGATTATTCCCTTAGGTTCCTGGTGGGTCCGTCCTTATCGGGGCGACTATCCCACAATTTTGGCTAGGTAGCTCCTTCTTTAGGTTTCTATATAGGGACAGTTTGGGTCGCTTAATTATAATTATATCTTGGAGCTTATTTTTACTCCTTTTAACAAACTTAGTAAAAGTTAAGTATTATGGTCTTTTCCAGTGAAACATTTTACTTTTTGACTATAAACATATTTCTTTTTGGGTTATTTATTTTTCCCATTCTTTGTTGATACTAGATAGGCCGAGGTAGCAGCAGACCAGTGGGTTTGTGGCGAGGCGTCTTGTCGCGAACACAAGTGGCGCAGGAATTCACGAATTCTCAGATGTCCTTAGCAAGGTCCAGCCACCAGTAGAAACGGGAGATCAGAAGAAACGACTTACGAGCACCAGGATGGCCGCCCACTAGAGAGCAATGCCCCCACTTCAAAATTTTCCTCCAGAGCTCAGGGCGCACGTAAGTCTTCCCAGGAGGAACATCCCGAAGGTCCACAGGAGCCGCAGAGTGCACAGGAGTAGTGTTGAGCGATTACGTTGGCCATCGACATCGGTCGATGGTCGATAGTCGACCATCATCGACAAGATAGTCGATAGTGAGTGGTCGATTATGAGCGATGACCATTAAAGTCTATGGGAGAGCAACAACACCTTCATTCTTACACCCAAACAGGGCTGGAGAAGCTGGAATTAACATCCACAACAGTCAAATGGAAATCTGCACATCTTAGGCAACACACTTAGGTTATAAAAGCCACAGAAAAAAAATCACACACCATTCACTATCCCTGTCTTGTACCACAGCATGACCCTTAAACCTGCATCACCCACAAATTAAAAAGTGCCAGAAGGCAGTATGATTTGAACCATCATTTTACTTGAACTGGACATTGAATATCCCGGTCCTGGAACGTAGCATGATCCCCAAACCTGCATGACCCCCAGATTTTAAAGTGCCGGAAAAAGGAGTCTTTCAACCACCATTTTAGTTGAACTGGAAAATTGACTATACCTGTCCTGGTCCACAGCATGAGCCCCAAACCGCATGACCCCCAAATAAAAAGTGCCGAAAAAAGAGTCTTTCAACCACCATTTTAGTTTCAACTATACAATTGACAGATTACCTGTCCCTGGGCCACAGCATGAGCCGCAAACCTGCAGGCCCACCACATTTAAAAAACTGCCGGAAAAAGGAGTCATCAACCACCATTTTAGTTGAACTGGACCATTGAACTATAACTGACCAGTACCGCGAATGATCATTAAACCTGTCTGACCCACAGATTAAAGAAAGTGCCTGTGAAAAGTAGTCTTCAAACACCTTTTTTTAGTTGAAATGGACGATAGACAATACGCTTGCCTGGGACCGCAGTATACCAATAAACCAGTCCTTACCCACATATTAAAAGTGCCGGAAATAGGAGTCCTTTCAACACCCATTTGATTTCACTGGACATATACTGTCCCTGTCCTGGGTTTAGCGCTTGCCCCTCCGTATGATTACGGACCAATTTGAGCTTCACTTGGAAATACTGTGTTAACGCTCCTTGTTCCATCCAGGTGCCCTTTTTCTTGGCATGTCTTTGTTTCTTATTTAACTCACGTGGCTGAGGAAGATTGTCTCTGAACTTTGTTCTCTGTCCGTGCTCCATACTCCATGTCCTCAGAATAACCTACATCTGGGTCAAGTTTTCCCATACCTCCTTGGTACAATTCAATGAAATTTTTTTTACCAGCTATTTTGTACATTCAAGTTTTTTAGTGTTAAATTTCTAGAAAACACATTTTGAAAATAGGATGGAATCCCACCATGTCTTTGTCTCTTTTTTTTAAATGTATTAAATGGTTGTCTCAATAAAGGGATATTGATAGCTATGTTAAAGATTTGCAAAAACAAGTCCATTTTGCAAATATGTGTCCATTAACGATGTCCTAACCTGATTCCTTGTTTCTGCAGCAGCCATCACCCTTGAGCACTCTTGACAAATGTGAATAACAAATGTCTGTTAGAAACAACATTTTGTTTATAATAGGACCCATGTAGTATTGCTGCATTCAAGCCAGCTATGACCCAAAGAGAATTATAAAAATGAACTTCTGAGCTCACTGTTAGAAAATTGTGAGGGAAGAAATGTCACTTAGAAGCCCACATTTGTGTTCCAAAGGACCATGATTATTGGCTGTATCTCACCAGCTACATGACCCCAAAAATCGTAATAAATATGACTTCTCAGCCCACTATTAAAAATTGTGAGGGAGAAATGCCACTTAGAACCACATTACTGTTCCAAAGGACCATAATAATTGCTGGTATCTCACATCCAACTTACCTCAAACCATAGACAATGCGAAAACTTCTAAAGATAAGGTTATTAAATGTAATATCGGTGGTTGTCAAGAAACCTTGCTGTCTTTTACAGTCTCCTCAAAGCAAAACCAGCAAAATGGAACTGTTGGAAAAGAGAATCAAAATATGCAATAAGAAATGATCATTTTTAAAAACATTTATTTCAAGAGGACCGATTTCTGTGATTGAAGAGGAATGGTGAAGTAGACCTGGCAACTAAACGTTTACCACGGCAATTGGGACCTACAACATCATCAGAGACCATGCCTGATTCATCTTGATGAAAGTCAAACGATCTCAAATTATCTGTGGTGAAAGCGGATGCGTTTTGTCTGTAATGACTCATCCAAGCTGTGCTGAAGGTCTCTGCTCAGAATATTACCAGGCTGCTGGGCAGGACAACACCGTCTAAGGCTTGGCGATCCAGCTGTCTGGCCCTTTCGTCCATTTTGGGATACCCAGAAGTCTATTGGGTCCGGAACACATACAAAAACATCGGTGTTCAACGCAGATAGTCGTTCACCATGATCTTAAGCTGGTCTCTTGTGTGTTGGATGTGTTCCCTGCATTGCATCGTTGGGTGAGGTGGAAAAGCAAAGAAGTGCCTGAGGACACCCATTAGGCTTCTGCCACCTTGCCTGCTGCTGCAGGCTGCCCTGCTACGGCTACTTGCGCTCGACTACTGTCACGTCGCTGATGTTTGTTCCACCGTGATATTTGGGGAACGTGAAGCAGACCCAACAGATGTCTCCATTTGATCAATCAGCAAGGTCTCCATTTCCCTGCATTATACTCTCTTATTTGGTGGTGGGAAAGGAAAGTGCTGAGTTTTGTTTTGTCCGGTGATCCAGGAGGTGGCCACCATAACCTGTTGTTCATTTTGATGGCCTTAATGCGGAGGATCAAGTTGGAGGAAATGGAGTCATCTATCCAATCATGTGAGAGATGGAGCCTTGATTCCCAAGGCCCTGGGTTCGAGGGGCCACTAGCAAACCTGAATCTTCCCTCACTTCCTCCTCCGCCTCAAATATTGCCAACCTCTTTCCCAAGGCAGGGACGTCGGTAACGTCGGTGGTCCTAGGAATACCTCCCACCTCCTCCTCCGCAGCCGTCCGGCACAGCTTCAACACAGCCCTGACTTGCCTGAGATGATGCACCCTGAGAGGCTGATGCTCCCACCTTGCACTATCTCTGGACCCCGAACCACTGCCAATGAAGACCGATGAAATTTGTGAAACTGTCGGGCCCTTGTGGATTTGACGAAGAGACAAGGGGCTCCGTGTCCGCATCTGTGTCCGTCTCCTCCTCCGTCGGTCTGGCGGGACCTGATTTTGTTTCAGAGTGCCAACGATCGTTCCAGAACAAAGATTGCACACACAATGCTCATGCTGACAAGGGCATTGTCCGAATGTTTCTTTTTTTTGTTTTTTTTTTGTTTTCTGGACCATTTTGGTGGCCCTTTTTTTTTCAAACTGAAAGGATGGTGTAGAGCTCTTTCAACCTGCTTTCAACTCTCGGTGGGCTCAACACCCCGAGGTCCGCACCGCTGCTTGTCAGGCCATGTGTCCACTTCGTACTTCGTAATGGCATAGCGCTGCTGCCACAATCACTGGAGCATGTGGAGTGTTGAATTCCATCGTGTTGCCGACGTCAAACAATGATACGTTTTGACGGGGAGTGCCGTAGCTGACCTGCAAACGCAGCCAGGCGGGACTAAGCAGGGTGCGAACGGCGGAAGTCGACTTTGACTTCGATGCCTTCCTCCAGCAGGCAGTCCAGACCCGTAGCTCCTTTAATGAAAATTTCTGGACGACAAGGTTCATGACATGTGCCATGCAAGGATGTGCTCCCGCCTACCGATCTTAAGGACGGCCTGCAGATATCGCCCGTGATCGGCCACCACCTTGCCTGGTCACAAGGTTCTTGGCACTCACCAGCGCTCGGGGTCCTCGGTTGTGGAGAGCCATTCCCACAGTTCCTGAACCTGTGGGTGTGGACGGACCTCCAAGACAGATTAATTTTCAACACGGCCTGGTTTCTCTGGCACATGATGCCACCAAGGACCTTGGGGGAAAGAACCCCAGCACCAGTCCCTGCGTGTTTTGGAAGGTCGCCGAGCCTGAGAGCCTCCGTCACCCACAGAGACATCCACCCATCTCACCCAGTGAAGCTGTCACAGGATATAAGCGGCCCTTGTCCGTGCTTACTATTCCATGTTGTCGGTGGTCAGATCGACTTTCCGGCCACAGATGCAAGGACAATGGCGCTTGAAATTTTAGAATGACACGTGGCTGGCCAGGGCAGGTGACGGCTTTTCTGGCAAAGAAAATATGCCTGCTCAGCATCTGGTATTGGGGGGCAGGACAAGTGGCCAATGACGTGGCGGAACCCATCTGTGTCCACCAGACGGAAAGGCAACATTTACAAAGGCCAAAAGCCTGGCAAGCCGACCATTCAGGCTTTTGCTTTGGGGATGGTTTTGGGGTTAAAGTGATTCTTCTGCTCCCAAACCTGGAAGACAGAAGCTGGCAGCTAGACTGGCCGGCTGTACGGCATGCAGGTCTCAACTGGGCGGAAGGAGAAAGGGTAGGATGGATCTCTGGTGGTTCTGGTGGTACTCGTGCGACGGTGGAGGCTGAAGCGGAGGCTGGATCCAGATCATGACTCGTGAGAGACATTGGTCAGCTGAGGAACGCTTGGTGGTGGCGGAGGAGGAGGAGCGGAGACGAGGTGTGTGACAGTTGGGGGTTGGAGGCCCTCATCGGTCTGGCCTTTTTGGCCAAGTGTTGCCTCCAATTAAACTCATGCATTCGCTGCAATTGCCTAACCACCTAAGGTTCTTGCCTCTACTTAATGCGTTTACGGCATAGCGGCAAATGAACACGCTGGGTGAATATGAGGCTTGCTCAAAGAACGCCCGAGTCTAGAGAGGTCCTTGACCTCGTTTGACGGCGATTAGCAGGAGCGGGTTTGCGCTGACCGTGGCTGGCGGAATCATATCAGCGGACTTCTTCGCCTGCCCTCTCACTTTTTGAGGCGGATCACGTACTGACACTACCACACATCGTCTTCCTCCTCGTCCCAGTGTGACGAAGTGCTCGCAAGCAAATTCTGCTGATATCCCGTTATGGATCCGCAATGTCGTCAGCATACTTCATTCAACTACAGGTCACATCGTCGCCTGAACATTCTGCATCACCAGGGAGCTGCAGGCTACAAGCAATAGGGACTGCAAGCGTTGCCGACCGCACGTGATTTGTGCCTATTGACCGGCTTCCTTCTCCTCCACTGATGGCATCAGTAACTGTGGCCGTCAGAGCAAGAAAAATCATCCTCTTTGGCCTCTTGATCTTTTAACATGCCTTCTTGACCCCAACCGCATTTTTGTCATCAAAGAGGTCTTCAGAAAATTGGATTAATCCACAGTGGTGGGTAAACGAGTTTGACATTTGGGCTGGCTTCATGTTGACGGAGGCTGTGATGCTGATGACGACATTTGTGGCCGTGACTAGGGAGGACGAGGATGTAAGACTGCTGGATGTAGGTGTGCATTAACCACTGAGAGGACAGATTGGCAACACTGTTTCGTTACTGATATCACAGGGCCCTGACCCCCAGCGATGTACAGGCCTGACGGTCCTGCAAACTGACGATCCGCTGGCATGCGTGTTTCGCCTGCACTGAAAGTCAACCTTCCTCTCTTACCTCTACCTCCATGTCCTACCCCCCTCTTTGCTCGCTTACCACATGAATTTTGCTCCATGTATCAGAAATATAAACATTTGAGAAGGTATGGGAAGGAGTTTGGAAAGTCCCTCTTTTAAAAGACGGCAAATCGACAGCTAATCTCAAATCCCCAATCAAAAGACAAAATTGCTGATTTCAAAATATAACTGCAAAGTAGATCTATCAACAAGTGCTTGCCTGCGCCAAAGTGAAAAAACACCTATCTGAATGTAATTCGGATGAATATAAGGTATTTATTTGGCACCTTATTTCAATTCACCTGTGGATGACTACAAATGAGTGCTTTAATTCAAATTTAACTGCAAAGTAATCTATCAACAAATTGGCCTTCGGCCAAAGTGAAAAGAACACGTATCTAAAATGTATTCGGGATAATAAAGAAGGTATTTTTGCACCTATCAATTTTCACCTGTGGTGACTACAAAATATTTGCTGGATTCAAATTAAACAGCAAATTAGATCTATCAACTAAAGCTAAGGCCTGCGCCAAAGTGAAAAAACAAGAATCTGAAATGTATTCGGAGTAATACTATAGGTATTCGTGGCACCTAACAATTCACGCTTGGTGACCAAAATAAATTTCCTGTATTCAGATTTAAGTGCAAAGCTTGCCTCAAAGAACAAAAGCTGTAGAGCGCCAAAGAGTAAAAAAACACGTATCATTAATGGTATTCTTATAATTACAGATATTTAATTGGGCACCTTTCAATTCACCTGTGGTGACTATAAAATTGCTGTATTCGATTAAGTGCAAGCTGCCTCAATGAACAAAGCTGTAATTGCGCCAAATGTCAAAAAAAAACACGTATCTTGTAAAAGTATTCTCGTATAATACACGATATTTCTTGGCACCCTTTTCAATCACCTGTTTGGTGACTATAAATATGCTGGATCAGATTTAAAGTGCAAGCTGCCTCAATGAACAAAGCTGTAGTTCGCCAAAGTAAAAAAACACGTATCTGTTTGATGTATTCCGTATAATACAAGATATTATGGCACCTTTCAATTCATCTTGTGATGACTATAAAATTCTGTATTTCAGAATAAGTGCAGTTGCCTCAATGAACTCAAAGCTGTAGTGCCCAAATTCAAAAAACACGTATCTGTTATGTATTCTTATAATACAGAGATATAATTGTACCTTTTCAATTCACCTGTGCGACTATAAAAATGCTGGATTCAGATTTACTTTTGCAACTGCCCTCAATGAACAAAGCTGTAGTGCGCCAAAGTCAAAAAAACACGAATCTGTTATGTTATTCGTATAATACAATATAATTTTTGTCACCTTCAATTCAACCTGAGGAGACTAAAAAATTGCTGGATTCATATTTAAAGTGCAAGCGCCTCAATGAACAAAGCTTTAAGTGCGCCAAAGTCAAAAAACACTATCTGTTATGGTATTCGTATAATACAAGAATTTTTTTGGCACCTTTCAATTCACCTGCGTGATCTATAAAATTGCTGGAATCAGATTTAAGTGCAAGCTTCCTCAATGAACAAAGCTGTAAGAGCGTCCAAAGTCAGAAAAACACTTAATCTGTTATGGTATTCGTATATACAAGATATTTTTGGCACCTTTCAATCACCTGTGTGACTAAAAATTGCTGGATTCAGATTTAAGTCAAGCTGCCCGTCAATGAACAAGAGCTTGTAGTGCTCCAAAGTCAAAAAAACACGAATGCTTGTTTATGAATTTCGTATAAATACAATAGAAATTTTTTAGGCACCTTTCAATTCACCGTTTGGGACTAAAGAAATTGCTGGGTTTCATATTTAATGCAAGCTGCCTCAATGAGACAAAGCTGTAGAGCGCCAAAGTCCGAAAAACACGTATCTGTTGATGGTATACGAATAATAACAAAGATATTTTTGGCACCTTTTTAATTCACCTGTGGTGATATAAATTGCGTAGAGTTCAGATTTAAGTGCAAGCTCCTCAATGCACAAATCTAGTAGTGCGCCAAAGTCAAAAAAACACGTTATCTGTTATGTATTCGTATAAATACAAGGATATTTTTGTGGCACCTTTCAATTCACCTGAGTTCTATAAAATTGCTGGATACAAATTTAAGTGCACAGGTTGATATATCAACAAAGGTGGAATGTGCCAAAATTGAAAATGAACACCTATCTGAAATATATACTGATAATAAAAGTGTAGTTTTGCACCTATTAAACAAAGAGACCTGCGATTTACTAGAAAAGAGTGTAATCCTATAAGTTCATGCTGCCCCAATATCCAGAAATATGTTCAATAGAAAACTGTTAATAATAATCTATTGCAGTGCAATGTCTACACTAAAGTCCTGGTGAACTTTATCCAGTATTCCTTTATAGAGCTTGTTCGTGGTTTCGCCCCCCTCCCCTCGCTCTCCCCCCGTGACTTATAACAGCGGTAGATGCCTCCTTTAAAATTGCTCTAGCTAGTCTACATTAAAATCTTCCAATCTCTAATCTAACTAAATTGGTAAGGATCACAGCTATAGTTGAGTTTCTCTGTACAGAAAAAAAATAAATCCTTCGCTGAGCTGTTTTGGACACAGCAGAGCGCACGTCCTTCTGCTTACTGAGACTCTGAGAGTACACGCTGAGGCAGACAGTAACGCTGTTTCTAATGTGATAAACGAGGTCCATTGATTTTTTTCCAGCCAATCGCAACCATACCAACATCTCCAGTCATGACGTCGCACACACCATCCACCCTGCTCATAATATGTAAGACTGATTTTGCTGGCCCCGCCAAAATGACAGGAAGTGCCCGAACAATTGGGCGTATCTGTAATAGATGATGCACAGATTTTAACCTAAAATTTATTGCATGATCTAAGAAATTTTGATCAACATAAAAACTTTGGCGAATTCTAACGTTTGTCGATAATAAACGGCTTAAACACTACACAGAGTATTATAGTGCTGATGGACACTTCGCCGCCCTGATCCGACATCACAGGCATGAGAGAGGGCATCACCTTTGACGTTCTTCTCCGCGGGACGAAAATTTATCTGGAAGTCGAAACACGAAAAGAAGAGGGACCACCTGGCTTTTGCACAGATGAGGTTGCCAGGGCAGACTGGAGGGTACTGGAAGGGTTTTAATGGTCGGAGTAAATAGTGATGTGGATTGCCGATCTCCCCCAGCCAGTTAGCGCCATTCCTCCAAAGCCAGCTTGATGGCCCGGTTCCTGATGGTGTGAGTCTTCTCTGCCGGGGAGATTGTCTTGGAGAAGAAGCCCCAAGTGACCATCCTTCCATTAGCTCCCCATTTGCGTACAGATTGCGCCGGCCCCAACCCGATAGAATAGCTGTCTCGGTGTCCAGGTCGGGGACAGAAATGGGCGCATAGTCCTTTTTAGTTTTATTGAATGCTCCCTCATCCACTTGGCGGCCACCGCCTAGGGTAGAGTGCTTCTTAAGTAAAGTGTACAATAGAAGCCACCAACGTAGATTAATGGCGGGATTGAACTGGCGATAATTGGAGAAGCCTAGAAAGCGCTGGTATGGCCTGGATGCCGAATTGGCCATTTGCAAGAACGATCAGGCCAATATTCACAGGGTCCATCTTAAACCCCTGATCCCGAGATAATGTACTACAGGAACGGAAGGTTGGTTTGGTGGAAATGCAACTTCTCTAACTTGGCATAGAAGTGGTTGGTTCTTAGCCGTCTTAGTACCTGACGAACAAGGACACAATGAGTCTCCAGATTGGCAGAGAACACCAGGATGTAATCCAGGTAAACCACAACAAAGGTATAGAGAAGCTCCCTGAATATTTGCATATCACAAACTTCCTGTTAATACTGCTTGGGGCGTTAAACACAGCCGAAGGGAATGACTCAAGTACTCAAAGAGTTCCAGTCCCATGTATTTAAAGCCGTCGTTGCCATTGCCGAACCCCCACACGGATGCCGGAATGAAATTGTAGGCCCCCAGCAAGTCCAACTTGGAGAAGATCTTCACTCTGCGAAGCCGGTCAAAGAGTATCCGTGATCATTGCAGATGATACGGTTCTTCACTGTAATTTTATTGAGTTCCCAATATTCAATGCAGGGAAGCAGGGAGCCGTCCTTCTTTTCCACGAAGAAGAATCCAGCACCAGCAGGAGAAGAGAACTTGCGAATAAACCCCTTCTGGAGGTTCTCCTATACGTAGGCCGACATAGCTTGGGTTTCAGGTGTGACAAATGGATAGACCCTACCCCTGGAGGACTAGTAAGCCAGGTAATGCAGGGTTCAATCGGGCAGTCGTACAGCCGTGAGGAGGAAGGGTCTCCACATGTTTCTCAGAAAAGACATCAGCGAAGTCCTAGTATGCTGCGGGTAAGCCAGGCAATGGTTTGTGGGCCACCGGTGGAGAGGGGGGTTGCACCGGGCAAGGTGCCGAGCAGACTAACGGTTTGTCATTGCTAGTCTGGTCCACAGCGCAAAACCTTCTCTCTCTCAGTTCTTCCAATCGAGCGTAGGGGCATGGCGTTGCAGCAACAGAAGCCCCAAAAGAATCGCTGAAGAAGACCGTGGCAGCATGTGGAATGCGATCCTCTCCTTATGCAGGGCCCCCATCTAAAGAGACACTGGTTCGATAGCGTACAGGATGGAATCACTCAGGAGCTCCCTGCTGACTGAAGAGATCACCAGCGGTTTCCCTAGGACTACTGGGAGGTGATACTGTGACACCAGAGAAGTGTGAATGAAGTTCCCAGCAGAGCCTGAAGAAAGCTGGTACCTGGAACGAGAGTCCAGCATCAGTCATGACCCTTACCGGCATTGTCAGGCATGGAGAGGGGGAACTTGCACCTAGGGATGCCTCTCCCACATAGCCTAGGTGCGGGCATTTCCCGGCTGTTCGGGATGTTGCGGACAGATCTTAAGGAAATGCTCTGGACTGGTGCAATACAGACACAGATTTTCCCCCCGACGTCAGGATAGCTCTTGCTCGGAGAAGTGGGCTCTGTCGACCTGCATAGGTTCTTCACCGGTGGACTGTGGAAGTGGCAGCAGAGGTTTCTGGAACACTGGAACCAGTCGAGGGAACTGACAAGGCTGGAGTGAATCACGTTCTTGACAGAGCTCCTCTTCCCTCTCAGCAAAGCACACATTGAAACGAGTGGCCAAATGAATCAGCTCTGACAAAGAAGTTGGGAGATCTCTCGCAGTCTGCGTGTCTCTTACCCTACTGGAAAAGCCCTTCTTGAAAGTAGCGCCTAAGGTGGCCTCATTCCAGGTCAGTTCTGAGGCCAGTGTGGGGAACTGGACTGCTTAATCTCCCACCGATGATTCCCCTTGGCGCAGGTTCAGGAGCACGTTCTCGTCAGATGAAGCACCAGCAGGTTTCTCGAACACACTGCGGAATTCCTTGAGGAAGGCCTGCAGGTCAGCCGTCATGGGATCACTCCTGTGATAGAGGGGTGTAGCCCACGACAGGGCCTTACCAGAGATCAGACTAACCCCGAATGCCACCTTTAACCATTTGGTCGGGAACTGATCGGCCACCAGCTCCACATGCATGGAACACTGGGTAATAAATCCCCTGTAGAGCTTTGGGTCATATTTGGAAGGAAGTGAATGTCGTATTTGGAAGGAAGTGACAGCTGGAGTTTGGGGAACAGGCGCCAGCGGGACCGCCGGCGTTGGAGCAACCGCGGGAGGGGGCGGAGGCTGCTGCTGGACGGCGATGAGCTGCTGCATCATGTCAGTCAACTGGTTCAGTTGTTGCGCTCTTATGGCGCCAGTTGCTGGATTGCTAGGCAAAGATCTTTTTAAATTTTTTCCCCCAAAAAAAACCCTTTTTTCCCCAAAACGGGGAAAAAAATTTTTTTGGGAAAAAAAATTTTTTAAAATTTTAAAAAATTTTTTTCCCCCTTTTAAAAATTTTTTTTTTTTAAAAAAAATTTTTTTTTAAAAACCCCCCTTTTTTTTCCCCCAAAAAAAAAAAAGGGTTTTTCCCCAACCCCCCTTTCCCTTTTTTTAAAAGGGGGGGAAAAAACCCCCCCAAAAAAAAAGGGTTTAAAAAAAGGGGAAAATTTAAAAAATTTTTTTTTAAAAAAAAAAATTTTTTTAAAAAATACCCCAAAAAAAACCCCCCTTTTTTCTTTTCCCCCCCCCCTTTTTTAATTTTTTAAAATTTTTTATTTTTTTAAAGTTTTTTTAAAATAACCTTTTTTTCCCCCGGGGAAATTTTTTTTTGGGGGAAAAAAAAGGGGAAAAAAACCCCAAAAAATTTTTTTTAATTTAAATTTTTTGGGGAAAAAAATTTGGTAAAACCCGGAAAAAAGGGGGCCCCTTTTTAAAAGGGGGGGGGCCCCCAAAAAATTTTTTTTTCCCCCCCTTTTTTTTTAAAAAAAAAACCCCCCCCCCCCCCTTTTTTTTAAAACCCCCCCGGGGCCCCTTTTTTAAAATTTTGGGGTTTTTAAAAAAAAAAAGGGGGAATTTTTTTTTAACCCCCCCGGGGGTGGGGGGTTTTTTTTTAAAAAAAAATTTTTTGGGGGGGTTAAAAAGGGGAAAATTTAAAAAATTTAAAAAAAGGTTTGGGGAAAAAAGGGCCCCCCCAAACCCCCCCCCAAAAAACCCTTTTAAAAGGGGGGGGGGGGGAAAAAAAAAATTTTTAAAAAAAAAAACCCCCTTTTTTGGGGTTGAAAAAATTTTTTTAAAAAAAACCCGGGGGGAAAAAAGGGGGGGGTTTTTAAAATTAAAAAAAAGGGGGAAAAATAAGAAAAAATTTCCTTCCAAAAAAATTTTTTTTTAAACCCCCAAATTTCCCAATTTTTAAAAAAAAATTTTTTTTTTTAAAATCCCCTTTTAAAAAAATTTTTAAAAAAAAATTTAATTTGGGAAAACTTTTCCCCCCCCGGGGAAAATTTATTTTTAAAATTTTTGGGGGGTTTTTAAAAAATTTTTTTTTTTTTAAAAAAAAAGGGGCCCCCCTTTTTTTTTGGGGGGAAAACCCCCCAAAAAAAAGGGGGGGAAAGGGGGGGGGAAAAAAACCCAATTTTGGGTTTAAAAAAAAAAAAAAAAAAAATTCCCAAAACCCCCCCCGGGAAAAAAAAAGGGGGGGGGGAATTTTTTAAAAAAAACGAAGGGGGGGGGTTTTAAAAAAAATTTTTTTTTGGGGGGGAAAAGGGGTTGGGGAAAGGGCCCCCCAAAAAGGGGCCCCCTTTTTTAAATTTCCCCCCCCGGGGTTTAAAAAATGGATTTTTCAAAAAAAAAAAAAAATTTTTTTTTTGGGCCGGGTTCCCTGGGGCATTTTTTTTTGGGGGGCCCCCCCGGGGGGGGGGGGTTTTTTTTAAAAAAAAAATTTTTCCCCCCCTTTTTGGGGGTTTTTAAAAAAGGGGGCCCCAATTGGGGGGTTTTGTAAAAAAAAGGTTAAAACCCCGGGGGGGGTTTTTGGAACGGGCCCAAAACCCCAAAACCTTTTTGGTTTTTAAAAAAAGGGGGGGGTTTTTCCCTTTTTTTTTTTCCCCCCTTTGGCCCCCAAATTTGGGAAAAAAAAAAAAAATTTTTTTTAAAAAAATTTTTTCCCCCCAAAAAAACCCCTTTTAAAAAGGGGTTTTTTTTTGGTTTTTTGGGGGGGAAAATTTTAAAGGGGGGGAAAAAAGGGGAAAAAAACCCAAAAAAACCCCCCCTTTTTTTTTTAAAAAAAAAAAAAAAAAGGGGGTTTTTTTTTTTCCTTTAAAAAATTTTTGGGAATTTTTCCCCCCCCAAAAAAAGGGGTTTTCCCCAAAAAATTTTTGGTTTTTTCCCGGAAATTTTTGGAATTTTTTCCCCTTTTTAAAAAACCCCCCCCCCGGGAAAAAGGGTTAAAAGAAGGGTTTTTTAAAAAATTTTTTAAAAAAAAAATTTTGGGGGGTTTTGGGGTTTTTCCCCGGGCCCCAAAAAAAAACCCCCCCTTTTTAAAGGGGCCCCCCGGGTTTTTAAAAAAAAAAAAAAAAAAAAATTTTTAAAAAAAAAATTTTGTTTAAAAAATAAAAAAATTTTAAAAAAATTTAAAAAAAATAAAAAAAAAAAATTTTTTTTTAAAGGGAAAAATTTTTTTTTTTTTTTTTAAAAAAAAAAGAAACCCAAAGAAAAAAAATTTTTTTAAAAAAATTTTAAAAAAAAATTAAAAAAAAAAAATTTTTTTTCCCCAAAAAAAAAAATTTGGGCCCAAAATTTTGGGGAAAATAAAAACCCCCAAAAAAAAAAAAAACCCCCCGGGGAAAAAAAAAAAAAATTGGGGCCCCAAAAAAAAAATTTTAAAACAAAAAAAGATTTGAAAAAAAAAAAAAAAAAAAAAATTTTAAAAGGGGGGGTTTTTGGGAAAAAAAAAACCCCCCCAAAAAAAAAAATTTCCCCCCCCCCCAAAAAAAATTGGGAAAAAAAAAGGGGGGGAAAAATTTAAAAAAAAGGGGGGGTTTGTGTCCAAAAAAAAATTTTTTTCCCCCCCTTTTTTAAAAAAACCCCCCGCCAATTTTGGGGGGGGAAAAAAATTTTGGTTTTCCGGGAAAATTTTTTTTTAAAAAAAAAGGGGAATTTTTTTTAAAAAAGGGGGGGCCCCGGGGGGAAAAAAAAAAACCCCCCCCTTTTTTTAAAAAATTTTTTTTTAAAAAGGGGGGGGGGAAAAATTTTTTTTGGGGGGGTTTTTTTTTTAAAAAAACCCCCCCCCCAAAAAAACATTTTTTTTTTTTCCCCCCAAAAAAATTTTTTTTTAAAAAAAAAAATTTTTCCCCCCAATTTTGGTTTTTTTTTTTTAAAAATTAAAAATTTTTTAAAAAAAAAAAAGGGGAAAATTTTTAAAAAAAGGGGTTTTTTTAAAAAAATTTTCTAAAAAGAAAAATTTTTTTTTTTTTTTTAAACCCAAAAAAAAAAAAATTTTTAAATTTATTTTTTCCCCAAAAAAAAAAATTTCCCTTGCATTAAAAAAAATTTTTTAAAAAAAACCAAAAAAAGGGGAAAAAATTTTTTTTTTTAAAAAAATGGGGAAAAAAAAAAAAAAAAAGGGGGGGAAAAAAAAAAAAGGGCCCAAAAAAATTAAAAAAATTTTTTAAAAAAAAATTTTTTAAAAAAAAAAAATGGAAAAAAAAATTGGGGGGGTTTTTTTTTTAAAAAAACCCCCCCAAAAAAAAAATTTTTTTTTTTTTGGTTTTTTTTTTTTAAAAAGGGGGTTTTTTTTTTTTTTGGGGGGGTTCTTTTCCTTTGAAAAATTTATTTTTTGGATTTTTTTTAAAAAAAATTATTAAAAAAAAAAATTTTAAATTTTTTTTAAATTAAAAAAAATTTTTTTTTTTAAAAAAATTTTTTTTTTTAAAAAAAATTAAAAAAAAAAACCAAAAAAAAAAACCCCCCCGGGGTTTAAAATTTTTAAAAAGGGGGTTTTTTAAAAAAAATTTTTTTTTGGAAAAAAATTTTTTTTTAAAAAAAAAATTTTTTAAAAAAAAAAAAATTTTTTTTTTTTTGGGGGGGTTTTTTTTTTTTTTTTTTTAAAAAAAAATTTTTAAAATAAAGCTAAAAAAATTTTTTTAAAATTTTTTTTTAATAAATTTTTTTTTTTAAAAAAAATTTTTTTTTAAAAATTTTTAAAAAAATTTTAATTTTTTTTTGGGGGCCCCTTTTTTTTCCGGGGGGAAAAATTTTTTTTTTTTTTTGGGGGGTTTCGTGTTTTTTTTTAAAAATTTTTTTTTTTTTTGGGGGTTTTAAAATTTTTTTGGGAATTTTTTGGTTTTTTTTTTTTTTTGCCCTTTTTTTTTTTTTGGGTTTTTTGGGAATTTTTTTTTTTTTTTTTTTTTCCCTTTTTTTTTTGGGTTTTTTTTTTTTTTTTTTTTCCCTTTTTTTTAAAAGGGTTTGGGTTTTTTCGGGTTTTTTTTTTCCCTTTTTTTTTTCCCTTTTTCCCCCGGGGGGCCCGGGTTTTAAAATTTTTTTTAAAAAAAAATTTTTTTAAAACCCCCAAAAAAAAGGGGGGGGAAAAAACCCCTTTTAAAAAAATTTTAATGAAAAAATTTTTTGGGGGGGTTTTTAAAAAGGTTTTAAAAAAAAATTTTTTTTTTAAAAATTTTTTTAAAAAAAAATTTTCCAAAAAAAAAAAAAAATTTTTTTTTAAAAAAAAAAAAAAAAAAGGGGAAAAAAAAAAAATTTAATTTCTTTTTTTTTTTAAAAAAAATTTTAAAAAATTAAAAACCCTTTTTTTTTTCAAAAAAAATTTTTTTTAAAAAATTTTTTTTAAAAAAATTTTTTCCCTTCTTTTTTTTTAAAACCCCTTTAAAAAAATTTTAAAAAAAAAAAAAAAAATTTTTTTTTTAAAAAAAAAAAAAAAAGGGGTTTGTTTTTTTTGGGGGAAAAATTTCAAAAAATTTTTAAAAAAAAAAAAATTTTTTTTTAAAAAATTTTTAAATTTTTTTTAAAAAAAAAAAATTTTTTTTAAAAAAAAAATTTTTTTAAAAATTTAAAAAAAAAATTTTTTTAAAATTTTTAAAAAAACTTTGGGAAAAAAAAATTTTTTAAAATTTAAAAAAAAAATTTTTTTTTTTTTTTTTAAAAAAATTTTGGGAAAACCCAAAATTTTTTAAAAAAAAAAAAAAAGGGGTTTAAATTTGGGTTTAAAAAAACCCCCTTTTCAAAAAATTTTTAAAAAATTTAAAAGGTTTTTTAAAATTTTTAAAATTTTTTTTAAGCTGTTGAATGACTGATTGCTCAGCTGTACACCAGTGAACAGAGGACTCGGACTGGCTTATAAATTGTGTTTAATGCAACACTTAGGTCTCAGAAGCCATCTCTTCCTGCAAAAGTGACAAGACAAATCACTTAAAAAGATCACTTTCCTATGATGTTACACACAGAAGCAGTCTGTTTCTGGTGTGCATAAAAAATACATCCTCAGTTATGTCTCTAATTAACTCAGATGTTGCCGAAAGACATTATATTATCAATTTGGCTATCCCAAATTGTTTAAAGGCATAGCAATCCTTTTGATTTTGTAGAAAGTAATAAAAGTGCCTTAAAAATTATCTCTCTCATTATTCTGGTATTTGGCAAATATAAATAATTTTGGTAATCCTAATTGACCTAAAACCGATAAGGTTTATTCTGATTTCATGTCAGATAGTGAGAAAAACATGCATATGTGTCTATTTATATAGTGTATATAAACTTCTGGTTTCAACTGTAAACCTCTTAAAATACACCAATTTAACAAGTGGAATGCCTGAAACGACGACTTAGCCCAATCCAAGGTATCACTTATCAAGCTTCTTCTGGGGCATAGAGTTTGTTCAATTCGGTTTGCTGGGATACTAAAACCATTGTTTAAAGTTCCATCATAAATAAATGACTAAAGATCATTTTATAGAAATAAATGAAATTTTCAATCATTAAAATATTACAATACACCAGTTTCCTGGCGTGATTTGCTCCAAAAAAAACTGTTGTGGGCCATATCCGACATATTGTGGGCCATGTCTGACATTCTCGACAGTTTTGTTTGCGCTAATTCTTAGATGACATGTTGCGCAACATTCATAAGATTAGACACATTTATAAATGTGTCTCAATAGAATGTGTTGCAAACTGGAGTACTAATCCATGCCATTTTCAAACTGATGAGGTTGAGACAAAAATTCTCAGACGCTTTTTTGACGCATATTTTGGCACATGTTTTTGTCTCACAATGGGACAACTTTATAAAGTGCTGTGAGACACTATAACCCCTTAACGACCCTGGATATATGAGTATGTCCCAGGGTCGCTAAGGGGCTTTGTGGCGGGATCGCTCCGTGATCCCGCCACACAGCCGGCGGGTGTTAGCGGCTGATCGCAGCTAACACCCGGCGGTTGCAGCGCGAGTGGGCGGTGCCATCCCCGAGCTGTTTGACCCCTTAGATGCCGCAGCAAAGATGACCGCGGCGTCTAAATGAATGAAAAACAGTGCCTTCTGAAGGCCTCCATTGCTGCCATGTTCTCATTTGCTCCACTTCCGACCCCAGGCAGGAAGTGGGGAAACCGCCATCTTGATATAGCCTAATGCATTGTCTATGCAATGCATTAGGCTGTATTAACGATCACGCCCCCTAGTGGTGAAGCACCCTAGGGGGACTGAATGTTAAAGTAAAAAAAAAATAATAAAGTACAAAAAAAATGTATTAAAAGTTCAAATCACCCCACTTTCCCCATTTTACAAATAAAACCAATAAAATAATAAAAAAGCTACACATATTTGGTATTTACCACGTCCAAAAAAGTCCGATCTATAAAAATATAACATTATTTGTCCTGTAAGCTGAACATCGTAGAAGAAAAAAAATTCCAAACACCCAAATTATGTTTTTTTGGTCATTTCATGTCCTATAAAAATTGGAATAAAAGTGATCAAAAAAGTCGCAAGCATTCCAAACTGCTATCAATAAAAAGTATGCTTCAGCCCGCAAAAAATGCACCTTCACTGACGTCCATAGGTGTTAGTACTAAAAAGTTATTGGTCGCACAAAATGGCACAGCTTCGCTAATTTCAAAAATAGAAAATGTTTGGATTTTTTTTTACGGTACCAAAACATAATGGAAATCCTACATGTTTGGTATTAGCGGATGCGTATCAACCTGTAGCATACAGATAACACATTATATTTTCCGAAGATTGGACGCCATAAAAGCAAAAAACCCGCAAACATGGCAAAAGTACCTTTTTTCACAATTTGTCCCACTTGGAATTTTTTGCGGTTTCCCAGTATATTCTATAGTACAGTGAATAACACCATTAGAAAGTACATCTTGTCTTGCAAAATAAAAGCCCTTATAGGTCTATGTAGGTGGAGAAATAAAAAAGTTATGGCTCTGGGAAGACGAGGAGGGAAAAATGACTGTGTCAACAAAAAAAATCTAGTCTGCACAGTTTTCATATTGTCACAAGGTGTTAGGTAAATGCTAAATATCATGTGGTTGCAAGCAATTCAGTTTGTTATTACTTATACCTAACCCCAGCCAGATAAGTTATCAGCCAGATAACATTTTCCATAATATTTAGGTAGCCAATGTATTCAAGCCCGCCAATAGGCTCAATACTACAGACAGGCCTTTTTTCAATGAGGAATTACGTGACATATTTTGGCCAATCAACTTTCAATATCCACAAAGCATGAGTTATAACATTACCCAATGCTAGAACCATGTGATATTTTTGGACCAGTACATTTTCAACAGTTTGCATGAAAAAAGGGTACCACTATTATGTATTACTATGGATAAAGGTAAATAAAGAGAAGAAATAAAAGCATAAAATGACTTAAAGGGAACCTGTCACATAGGTTATGCCCCCTTGCTGAGGACAGCACATGCTAGTGTCAGACATGCTGTTTCCAACGCTGTGTTCCTTATTCTGTAAGATGCTGTAGTTTTAGAGCATTTAATGCTCAAATCTTATTCATGAGCAGGTGTTAGCCCTGCCCACTAAATGCTAGCCCGCCCACCTGGCAGTTATTCTCATGTTTCTACCTATTCAAAGTAACAGGTTTATCAGTTGAGGTGGGCGGGGCTAGTCTCAGATGACTCTTTTCATGACTCTTTTCTGGCTGAAAACTGCAGATTTGAGCATTAAATACTCAAAAACTACTGGACGTTACAGAATAAGGGACACAGCGCTGGAAACAGCATTTATGTCACTACCTTGTTCTGTCCTCAGCAAGGGGGGCATAAACTAGGTGACAGGTTCTCTTTAATTACAGCAACATTCCTTATACAGATTAGCCTTTTCGGGGACAAAGTATGTGGCTGGTACATCTTAAAACTCTCTCTTTTAATGAGTTTATTATTAACCGCTAACCATACCCATAATGTACCCATACAATATAGATGGGAAGGGGTTCTCACAAATGACGTATGGGTACATCATGAGGATCGTGCGAGCTTACAAGTGGAGCCTGCACAACTGGAGCATGGACCCAGCTGTATACTACCTGTCGACTACAAATGGAACATGCTCTGGTGCCGGCCGAGTAACTCCTTAGGCCATGTTCACACGGCTTAAAACTGGATGTATTTCAGTCCGTAATTACGCGCCGGAGTGCGCAAATTACAGCTGGAATACGTCCCAGTCATTACGGTAATCCACAGTTCTCATAGAGAACTATGGATTGCGTCTCCTCTCCCTGCTCGGCGAATACGCCGAGGGGGGAGATACGTGACATGTGAATTACCAGCGGCGTATACGTGCCGCTGGTAATACAAGTCTATGAACCGGCGAGATGCCTTCCCCCGCTCCCGCCCCCGCTCCCGCCCCCAGCCACACGGCGTAATTGCGGGGCGTAATTACGCCCTGCAAATACACCGTGTGAACATAGCCTTAAATGCCGCAGTCAATAGCGATCATGACAGATAAGGGAAAGACAGAGGGAGCTCCATCTGTCTCCATTGGCACCTGCACAACGTGATCTTGAGGTACTGATGACTTCTATGGCTCCCAGAAACCTAACAAAAGGCTTTCAGGTTGAATGTGATGTTACTAAGCCCAGGTGTGCCCGGAGGGAAAGCTATGCATAAATATTGTTTTACAAAAAAAAGTGCTACCACATAAACTAATTATATAAATTTGGTATCCCTGTAATCATATTGACCTGCTCAGTATAGCTAATATTTCACTTATACCGCACGATGACTGCTGTAAAAAAATTAAAATGAAAAGAAAAATACCATGGTTGTTGTATTTTGTTCATCCTGCCTCACAAAGTCATTGATAAAAAGCAATCAAGGCTTCATATGAAACCAAAAATGGTTTCAATGAGAACTGCAACTCATCCTACAAAAAGTCCTTACATAGCTCCCTATACAGAAAAATAAAAAGTTATGTTTGTCAGATTATGCCAACATAAAAATGCAATTTTTTGTAAATACATTTATATTGTGTAAAAGTAGTAAAACATAGAAAATGATATAAAATTGATATTGTTTTAATTGTAACGATCCGCATAGAGAAGTTATCATGTAATTTATATCACAAGGTGAATGCTATAAAAATGAATACTTTAAGAGGTGCAGTTTTCTATATGGAATGGTTTATGGGGGTATTTAACAAACAGGCACCTCAAAGCCACATCAGAATTGGACTGGTCCCTAAAAAAATCTGTGTTACAAATACTCTTGAAAAAGTCAAAAACTTAATTTATAGGCCCCCTAATGCCATAAAAAAGGAAAAAGATATTTAAAAAGTATGCCAACATAAAGTAGATATATGGTACATTCTAGTTGGAAACTATTTTGTGTGGTATAACTATCTGTCCCATGTGCAGAAAATAGCACATTTTTAACACTTTCACGACATTTTGATATTTTTCACAAATAAACAAGAATTGAATGGACCAAAATGTATTACTAACTTAAAGCACAATGTGTGATGAGTGAAACCATTGAAAGTTATTCTCACATAAATTGACACATGTGAAATTTGAAAAATTGGCTGGAGCAGTAAGAGGTTAATATTTTTACTCTTCCACCATTGTTGCCTGCACTTTGCAGCTGTTAAAAAAGTGTGGTTATAGTACCATTAAACTGCCATAGCAAGCAAAATATAGATACAGTGGGATGCCATCCAACATAAGAGTGGCCCTGCCTGCAGCATCACATATTAACAATATATTGTCTTGGGGTAAAAGGTATAGTTCTCAGTGAATAATGTTTCATTTTGCCCCATTATAAAGTATTAAAGATGTTTTACTACATACTATGTAGTTTGAACACCAGTCCGTCAAATAAATTTCAAGCAGCCAGAGGAAGTTCAAAGAAAGGCAACAAAATTAATTTGTTATGGAAGATCTCAGTTCTAAAAAAAAGTTAAATAAATTTACCTTAGGGAAGAGAAAGTTATGGGGGGATACACTATTTTTTAATAAATATGCAAATAGCTCCTTATTCTTTTTTGTAGACCTCACAGAGAACATGTGGTCATTACTTTCAGATAAAGGATATGCAAATCTCATCTCAAAATTCAAACTAATTACTTTAATGTCTAAACTTTAAGGTTTTGAAACATACTTCAAACGCTATTGGCAATGGCTGTAAGTGTGGATGGATTTAACCAGTTCAATTTCCCTCGTTCATGACCAGGCACGTGTTAGTTCTTTTTAGTACATGCAGGTTTAAGAGCTATAATGCTTTCTCCTTAATGGTTATTCAAATCTGATTTAGCCTTTGCTTCCATAATACAATGTTTTTTCTTTTTTTTCTCCCTTTTTAGTAGTAGAAGTGGCACTAAAATAAATTTATATATCATTTCCCCTATTCTGTTAAGGTCATTTTTATATAGGTGACATATAGTTCTAAGTCATAGGGGTAGGGCTAAAAGTTGTGATTTGGTCTGTCATTGTTCTTTTTTTGTAGTATTTACTGTATATACTCGAGGCCATGGCACCTAATTTTACCACAAAAAACTGGGAAAAAATATTGACTAGATTATAAGCCTAGGGTGGGAAATGCAGCAGCTACTGGTAAATTTATGCCACTGAAATGCTAGACACGCATTGATATTAGTAAACTGCGATTATTTGATTGTTTACGCAATAGGATCACACTGAACACTGGTCATTTAAATAGATACTACCTACACACAAAAATAACACATATTTATATAGACAGGTAAATGTCCCCCATAGATAGGTAAATATCCCCGTAGACAAGCATAGGCAGGTAAATGTCCCACATAGGCAGGGTTTCCAGGTTGGCATTAAAAAAATAAAAAATACCAATACTTACCTTACCTCCCTCCACCGCTACTCTAACAAGGCTCTCCCTGCGCTCCATCTTCTTTCCGGCACAGGGGGCGTGATGCCATCGGGCCGTGCAGGCATCGTGATGACATAGCACACCACCTGTGTCGGATACTCCAGAAGGCTACAAGTCTGCCCGCGGCCTTCCGGAGTCCTCTGCGGAGCAGGGAGTGCTCGCTCTCTGCTCCATAATAGTATCTTCAGCTGTATGCACTCCCAGAGGAGGTGCATACAGCTGAAGAGATTGCCGCCGGTGTTCGGGACATGGCAGTGCCTGGACATCAACGGCTGACTCCAGTATAAGCCGAGTAGGGTTTTCACAGCACAAAAAATTTGCTGAAAAAGTCGGCTTACACTCGAGTATATATGGTATTTTGTTTTGTAGTCTTTATTTATTTAATTTAGTAAGGTTAAAAGGGGGAGGAGAAATGTTGGTCATTTCCCCATTTAACTGGGACAGATATATTAGTCCCAGGTACATGAGAAATACAACCCCAACACTCACTGCAGAGCTGATCTGGGTCTACTAAGATCATGGTGCTCCTGCAATTACCCAGCATCGGCAACCATATGATTATTGGGGATGAAAGCCTAAAGGTTACCTACTAAATTGAGTGCAGTATATACAGTGATTGAGTAGGCAGGGGTGGTAATAAACTTTTAATAAACAATGATAAGTTTGACAGATAATGCACAAGATATCATAGCACAGAAAGTTATCAGAATTTTTTTTAGTGCTTTTCAATTTCTGTGATATAAAATCAGATAACACTAAAATCCATAATATCATGGTTAAGTTAAACTCTGCTACATCCATACACTAACAAGCAAGCATGAAGCAATCAAATAAATATATATATGGTGTCACCTAGCTTCACGTCAATCTCTCTTTGGAAGTTCATAAATTGTGCCTGCCAATGCCCATGATAACAATCCAATTTAATGAAAGAAGCAAAATTCATAAGACAGCTAAGCAAATGGACCTCCTAAGATGACATGAAGCGAGCTTTTATGCCCTCATGCATTTCTTTGCAACTTCATGAAATAATATATAAAGCTCTAAGAAAACCCTGATGCACTGGAAGTTTTAACAATAGGGGTCTTCAATTTTTAATTCTTTCTCATAACCATTGCTAGATTGTAGCTGAGTACAAGGTCCCATTCTTAGCAGTCCCATCTCTTAAGACATGCATTAGAAGCATACCTGCTATAAATTATATTTTATTCTTTAAAAAGTTTAAAAGGTATAAAAACAGTGTTCATATCACTTATATAGATTCATTTGTTTTAGAATTTTTATGAATTTTGCTACTATCATTAAAATGGATTGATATATTTGGCACTGGTGCAACATATGGGCTTCTGAAGAGAGACTTGATGCTAAGTGGCAAAATATATTTATTTAATTGATTTATGCTTGTCTGTAATTTTGTATATATATATTGTATTTATATATCCCCTGTGTACATATATTGCTTTCTTTTGTTATATTTACATAATATTTAGTATTGTAATTTTTATTTCACTGGATATCCTGATGTTTTGTATTTCTTATCTCACTATCCTTGGATTACAACACTGGCCAAGGTTTTCTATGTGTTTTCCAAGATTTTTGGAAACTTCTTTACTGCCTGGGACTGTGATAAAATAAAAAAAGAAACATCCAGTACTCACCTCTGCAGCCACCACTGTTCTCTGTTCACAGGCATGCCATATCTTACATGAGAGTTGTGCTGCCTGCAATGGAATATATGTTTAACGCATAGGCCATTTGTTGTCAGCAATGTCATATTAGTAATGTATGTGACATTACAGTTGTTGCACCACAAAAGCTTTAGTAGTGCAGAGACAATATTGGTTGTAGCGGAGAATACTGATTATTTTTTATTAATATTTTAAGATGGAGTGTGTCCCTTTCTGGGAAAAGATAAATTTATAAAAACTATTTTTACAGGCTTGAGGAGTTTCTAAATATAAACATCATCTTGGTAGCCTGTCTCCCATGCTCAGTTTTATAAAGATATGTTCATGTTTAAAATTATAGTTAAATAGGGCCAGGGTGGGGATAATATATTAAAAAAAGTATACTTAAAGGGGTTTCTTGCTACAAAGATCATATCTCTGTTGATGAGGACAATAAAAATAAGCGCTTTTGAAATTGTTTTGTATTATCTAAATTCTTTAGTATAGAAGATATTAGCTAATTTACGTGTGTCTAGGGCTAAATCAGCAGCCTGAGGTCGTGCAGGAAGTAGAACAGTTTTCATTTCTCATGTTTGTTTAATTATTTCAGGCTGTATGTATAACTGTTTACAGCAATACAGGTGTTCTGGTTACAAGGACTGGAGCCTGGGAGGGAGATAACAGCTCTGCAGGCATGAGAACTGACCATTGCAGGAGGTCTGCAGAGCTGTGACATCCTCTCTTTTCCACTGCTCACATAGAATGATGATGACTCAGGAGGGAGCAGGGGGGAATTGTGAGGATGTCACCACTCTTCAGTGAGGGAACACACACCTACAGGGAGCAGAGACTCACCTACTGGGAGGAGAGACCCACCTACTGGGAGGAGAGACCGTCCCCTGGATTTGATACTGTAAGAGACCGAAAGCTCAAGATGCCAGTGAAAGCCTGTATCGAGAAAACCCCTTTAAGCTGCCAATGCAGCTCTGAGGCTCAATATGGTCCATATTTTTTTATTCACTTCATGGTTTTCATCCACAAGAAAGGTTCTCGCCATTCACTTAATGTGGAGCATGAATCTCTCCTGTGTGTTGGGATAAGACCCTGGAAGCGAAGAAGAGCAGATCTGGGAAGCTTTGGAGCTGCAGCAACAGAGAATCAAGAGGACGTTATCACTCTGTTATATGTTTCTCCTGTGCTCATATCAGTATAATCTTATTAAACTGGAAAATCTCTTTAATTTTACTATGTCTTGTGAGAGCCACCAAAAATGCTCTAGTGAAACATTTGGTTACATATTGTTGATTGAATAGGAAGAGAGTAGAATCCAGCACTTTCCTAAGTCTTTATTGGAAACAAGTTAAAACTCCAGACACCAATGAATAAAAACACACATAATAACCGCAAAAGAACACTGATGCATTTAGGGCTGATTTGTCCTTAGCCATAGTTGATTGAATATTTGAAGTGGTGTATATAAATATAATGGTGTGTTGCTTGCAAAAAATTTTTGAATGGTCCATTTTTTAGATGATTTCCTTGTTATTTATTTTGAGGCTATTACTGTGAATGGGTCATAATTAGAGATGGGCGAATTGATTCTAACGAAGTGGAATTCATTTAGAATTTCAGGAAAACTTCGGTTCTGAACGAAGTCGTAGTTTGGGGGACTTCGGGTGAACGAAGTGTGCTTTTCATTGATAAAATGGCTGCGAGCACATGGTGTTACATGGGGCAAAGAACTCTGGGAGGAAGAAGGGCATAGCCTGCATGACATGTGCAGAGATGAAGCCAATCAGAGACCGGCGGGATTCTGTGACGTCACTGCACTATATAAGTCCGGGCGCGACGATGGGAGCTCACACTCCTCTCACTGTACTGATCAGGGAAGGTGCTGCTGCGGCTGATTGTGATAGCTCTTACTGAAGAACTGATTTTTATACAGCAATTTTTGAGGGGTGTCTCAGCTTGTCTCAGAGACTGCTTCTCGTAATGTTCTATTTCTGATTTTTTTGGGGTATTGGATCTGAAGTCCAGTGTGCGTCCACTGCAGCTGCATATACATTTTAATTCTATCTGCTCACAGCACATCCAAGGGGGATCTAAGCCAGTTCCTGTTGTATTCATTTAAAGAAACAGCGTTTTTACAATACAAATACCACTTCATTTTTGGCTCTCAATTCTTTTGCGCAATTTACATCCAGGGGTAAATTAAGCATTGTTTTTCTGCTGTGGTGACAAAAATAAACCGTCTTTTTCACCACCAAAAAATAAAATTTTCCTGTAGCATAATTCACAAGCGAAGGTTAATTACAATTTTTTCTCTTGTTGTGTAGCGTAAAAAATACGCCATTGTAACACGCTACAAAGCTAGTAGTTTGTGGCTGCTCAATTCTTTTGCGCAATTTACATCCAGGGGTTAATTAAGCGTTGTTTTTCTGCTGTGGTGACAAAAATAAACCATCTTTTTCACCACCAAAAAATAAAATTTTCCTGTAGCATAATTCACAAGCGAAGGTTAATTACAATTTTTTCTCTTGTTGTGTAGCGTAAAAAATACGCCATTGTAACACGCTACAAAGCTAGTAGTTTGTGGCTGCTCAATTCTTTTGCGCAATTTACATCCAGGGTTAATTAAGCGTTGTTTTTCTGCTGTTCTGACAAAAATAAAGCGTATTTTTCACCCCCAAAAATTACAATTTTCCTGTAGCATAATTCACAAGCGAAGGTTAATTACAATTTTTTTCTTTGTTGTGTAGCGTAAAAAATACACCATTGTTACATGCTACAATCCTAGTAGTTTGTGGCTGCTATTCTTTTGCGCAATTTACATCCAGGGGTTAATTAAGCGTTGTTTTTCTGCTGTGGTGACTCCAAGAAACCGTCTTTTAACCGCCAAAAAATAAAATTTTCATGTAGCATAATTCACAAGCGAAGGTTAATTACAATTTTTTCTCTTGTTGTGTAGCGTAAAAAAATACGCCATTGTAACATGCTACAAAGCTAGTTGTTTGTGGCTGCTAAATTCTTTTGCGCAATTTACATTGAGGGGTTAATTAAGCGTTGTTTTTCTGCTGTGGTGACTCCAAGAAACCGTCTTTTTCACCGCCAAAAACTACAATTTTCCTGTAGCATAATTCACAAGCGAAGGTTAATTACAATTTTTTCTCTTGTTTTGTAGCACAAAAACACACCATTGTAACCGCTACAAAGCTAGTAGTTTGTGGCTGCTCAACTCTTTTGCGCAATTTACATCCAAGGGTTAACTAAGTTTTTTTCTGTACTTGTACTCAGTAAAAGAAACTTTCTTTTTCACCGCCACAGAAGAAATTCTGTAGCATAATTCATATCCGAAGGTTAATTAAGCCTGTTTGTGCTTTTACATTCAGTAAAATACACAGAGTTTTTAAACGGCACATACAAGTACATTTTTCCTGGCCATTTGTGGAGCGCAGTTTATGTCCAAGGGTTACCCAAGCTTGTTAGTGGGTTCATTTGGAGTCAAATACAGGGTGTGTATTTATCATATACAGATATCTTCATCAAACAGTGTCTGTACATTTTAGAACAAACAGTATGTCAGACAGAGAGGTGGCAGGCTCTTCAACTGAGAGTGGCAGTGGCACAAACATTCCTGGAGCAGGCCCAGGTCGCAGCACAGCAAGGGGACGTCACAGTAGGGGTCACTCGGTGAGGCCACAACTTCTGCTGTCATCTAGCGGCCGCGAGTTGTTCAGCAACCCTATGGTTCTTGATTGGTTGACTAGTTCATCCAATTCCTCCCAGATGACATCTGACAACCCCAGCCAAGAGTCGGTGGGAACGGCAGACACAACCCTTAGTTGGCATGGCCCGGAAGCGGGTCAGCGGCCCTCACCTGTCCTCAACCCGCCTCGGTCCCATCCGGTTCCCTCAGCCAGAGATCTACCATGTGGTCTGGGCTCAGTGCCACTAGATAGCGAGGATGAACAATTTGAGGAGGGCAGTCAGCAGCTACTTGGCAGCGAAGAAATGGGGCCAATATCCCCTGCTTCTTGCAGTAGGCGGCAAAGTATAGATGTGGAGAGTGGCATGGGAGGTCATGTTGTGAGGGGTCAGCCTCTGCATACCAAAACCAATGATGAGGACAGCAGTGACGATGAAACACAAATTGATGATGATGTAGCCGACCGCACTTGGGAGCCGGGTGAAGCAAGGCTTCATCATCGTCAGGAGAAGAGGGCGTCAGCTTGCGCGTCAGGCAGTGGCGCAGCCAGCAAGTGGGTTGTGTGGCCGTGAGTCAGCAGGGTAGCAGCAGTGTGAGGTCGGGAGCCAAGCGGCCACGGGGTAGAAAACCCGCTTTGCAGGTCCAAGAAAGTAGCGGCACAGGGGCTCAGCGAGGCAGCGGCGGTAGTAGTCACTCAGTGCGGAGCGTTGGCGGTAAAATCAGCTAATCGGCGGTGTGGCAGTTCTTTGCTAAGACACCGGAGGAGCCGAATATGGGTATATGTAGAATCTGTGGGCAGAAAGTGAAGCGTGGCCAGGGAGCTAACATTGGCACACGGCCCTGCGTAAAACACATGCAGCGTCACCATCCGGTGGCCTGGGAGAAACGTGGCTCAGATGTGGTGGTCCATCCTGCTGCCGCAGCAGCAGCAGCCAGTAGCTCGCATGTCATTGCAGCCAGTCAAGGCTCCACCACCTCTGTAGAAGGTAGCTGTTTCTCTTTGACATCATCTCCCGGTCCAGATGCTCCTGCTCCTCGCTACTCATGGCGCCAGCAGTCGTTCAGCGAGGCGATTGCAAAGAGACAACAGTATGCGTCCAGCCATCCTAAGGTGCAGCAGCTGACCGTGCTCCTGTCCAAGTTGTTGGTACTGCAGTCCCTCCCTTTCCAAATGGTGGACTCTGCACCATTCAGAGAACTAATGGCTTGTGCCGAGCCGAGATGGAGAGCTCCAAACCGTAATTTCTTTTCCAAAAAGGCAGTAACAGCACTTCATAAATATGTAGAACAGAAAGTGGGCCAGTCCTTGAGCTTATTGGTTTGTTCCAAGGTGCACGGCAGCGCAGACGTCTGGAGCTGTAACTACGGTCAGGGCCAGTACATGTCCTTTACGGCCCACTGGGTGAATGTGCTTCCTGCCCAGGCACACCAACAACTTGGACAGGAGACGCCGCTTTCTCCTCCATGTTGTCAAACTGCGGCTCCTGCGCCAATGTCCGCCTCCTCCTCCTCCACCACCACCACCATCTCAGCCTCCACAAGTACTGCTCCATCATACCACATGTGTAGGGCACAGCAGTGTCACGCAGTTCTACACCTGGCTTGCCTCGGCGAACGAAGTCACACAGGGGAGGAACTGCTCCGCGTCATGCAGCAAGAAATCGATGTGTGGCTTTCTCCGCGCCAACTGAAAATCGGAACCATGGTGACGGACAATGGGAGGAACATGGTGTCCGCGCTGCACCGAAGAGGGATGGTCCATGCGCCCTGCATGGCGCACATGTTCAATCTGGTTGTAAAAAGGTTCCTGAAGTCTTCCACAGATCTTCATAAGATTCGGAAAATGGCCAGGAAACTGTGCATGCACTTCATTTATTCCTACAAAGCCAGGAACACCCTCCTCGAGTTGCAGCGGCAGAACGGCCACCCCCAACACACTCTGATATGCGATGTTTCCATCCATTGGAATTCCAGCCTGCACATGTTGGACCGACTGTATAAACAGAGAAAGGCCATTAACGATTTTTTGATGATCCAGGCGGACAGGAGTACTCCCCGGTGTAACTTTGATGTCAGCCAGTGGCAGCTCATGCGTGAGTCCATTCGAGGAGGCGACGTTATTTGTCAGTCGCCAGGACTACGGGATGAATAACGCCATTCCACTGCTTAATGTCCTGGAACAGATGCTGAAAAATCTGTCTGGGCAGGGGACTGGAGATGTGGCGACTACATCTCGCGGCCACATGAGTCCGGTGGGGACTGAAATGGAGGAGGAGGAGGACATTGGAGCAGAAGCATTGTCTGGTGAAATGAGTGGATTCTCTACCCAGGTGACAAGAGAGGAGGAGCAGGAGCTGCCGGAGGAGGTAGATGGAGACGAGGAAGACGAAGCAGATGACCCGCAAGCACCGTGGCAGTATACAGTGGAGATTGAGGCAGGGAGCCCCTCGGAGTCACTTGTGCAGATGACCCGCAGCATGCTGATTTGCCTGGCTAGTGACAGCCGAATAGTCAGCAACCGGCAGAGGGATGACTTCTGGCTCTCCACCCTATTGGATCCTCGCTACGGGTCCAATATGGGAGCCTTTTTCCCAGCTTTTGAGAGGGAGGACCAACTCAAATACTATAGGGAAATTCTCCGTAGTCAGTTGGCTGCTGCCTATGTGCGGCATCGTCCCTACTCTGACAGGTCTGACCGGGGGTTCCTCAGCGCTTACGTACTACTGCCGCGGCTGCTGTGGGAAGGTGGGGGGGTAGGAGCAGTACCAGCTCCATCAGCAGCAACCTAAGTCTGGAGTCACTGATGAGCAGCTTCCTTCACCCGCCTAGTGAGGAGGGCAGTCGCCAGCAGCAGCAGGACCTGGAGCAGTCCCTGAACCAACAGGTGGTGGCCTACATGGACAGCACTCTGCCACCGCAGTTAGAAGATCCGCTGGACTACTGGGCAGCCAAACTGGATGTGTGGCCGCAATTTGCCGAGTTTGCAGTGGAGAAGCTGTCCTGCCCGGCCAGTAGTGTGGCATCAGAGCGGGTGTTCAGTGCGGCGGGGGCCATCGTTACCCAAGGAGAACCCGCTTGTCCACGGGAAATGTGGAACGACTGACCTTTGTCAAGATGAATCAGGCGTGGATCGGCCAGGATTTCCACACACCAATGCCTTAGGCGTCAGTCTGGGTTCAAACTACCTGCCTCAGCCACTATTCTGATGCCGCCACCCGCCTGATGCCACACTTTTGCTGACAGTTTCTCCATCTGCCTACCACCATCTTTACCAGGGACTGGTATTGCCACCCACCTCAACAGTCTGTCATTGTGCCACTCTATGACCTCATGCTGCTGCTGCTGTTGCTGGTGCCGTGACATCCACACTGTGTCATTGTGCCACTCTCTGACCTCATGCTGCTGCTGCTGTTGTTGCTGCTGCGGTCATCTACACACTGTGTCATTGTGCCACTGCCTGACCTCATGCTGCTGCCGCCGTGCCATCCACACTGTGTCATTGTGCCACTCTGTGGCCTACTACTGTTTTGCAACCTCCAGAATGTGATTGTGCCACTGCCTAACCTCATGCTGCTGCTGTGGCTGCTGACGTGACCTCCACTCTCTGTAATTTTGCCACTCTGTGGCCTACTACTGTTTTGCCACCTCCAGAATGTCATTGTGCCACTGTCTGACCTCATGCTGCTGCTGTGGCTGCTGCCGTGACCTACACACTGTGTCATTGTGCAACTGTCTGACCTCATGCTGCTGCTGTGGCTGCTGCCGTGACCTACACACTGTGTCATTGTCCCACTCTGTGGCCTACTCCTGTTTTGCCACCTCCAGAATGTCATTGTGCCACTGTCTGACCTCATGCTGCTGCTGCCGTGACCTACACACTGTGTCTTTGTGCCACTGTCTGACCTCATGCTGCTGCTGTGGCTGCTGCTGTGACCTACGCACTCTGTCATTGTGCCACTGTCTGACCTCATGCTGCTGCTGTTGGCTGCCCGCCGTGATCTACACACTGTGTCATTTGTCCCACTCTGATCCTCTCCTGTTTTGCCACCTCCAGAATGGTTTTTGTGCCACTGTCTGACCCATGCTGCTGCTGTGGCTGTGCCATGACCTACACTTATGTCATTGTGCCACTGTCTGACCTCATGCTGCTGCTGTGGCTGCTGCCCTGACCTACACACTGTGTCATTGTGCCACTGTCTGACCTCATGCTGCTGCTGTGGCTGCTGCCGTGACCTACACACTGTGTCATTGTCCCACTCTGTGTACTACTCCTGTTTTTGCCACCTCCAGAATGTCATTGTGCCACTGTCTGACCTCATGCTGCTGCTGTGGCTGCTGCCGTGACCTACACACTGTGTCATTGTGCCACTGTCTGACCTCATGCTGCTGCTGTGGCTGCTGTCGTGACCTACACACTGTGTCATTGTCCCACTCTGTGGCCTACTCCTGTTTTTGCCACCTCCAGAATGTCATTGTGCCACTGCCTGACCTCATGCTGCTGCTGTGGCTGCTGCCGTGACCTCCACACTCTGTCATTGTGCCACTGTCTGACCTCATGCTGCTGCTGTGGCTGCTGCCATGACCTCCACACTGTGTCATTGTCCCACTTGTGGCCTACCCTGTTTTTGCCACCTCCAGAATGTCTTTGTGCCACTGTCTGACCTCATGCTGCTGCTGCCGTGACCTACACACTGTGTCTTTGTGCCACTGTCTGACCTCATGCTGCTGCTGTGGCTGCTGCCGTGACCTACACACTCTGTCATTGTGCCACTGTCTGACCTCATGCTGCTGCTGTGGCTGCTGCCGTGATCTACACACTGTGTCATTGTCCCAATCTCTAGTCTACTTCTGTTTTTGCCACCTCCAGAATGTCATTGTGCCACTGTCTGACCTCATGTTGCTGCTGTGGCTGCTGCCATGACCTACACACTATGTCATTGTGCCACTGTCTGACCTCATGCTGCTGCTGTGGCTGCTGCCGTGACCTACACACTGTGTTATTGTCCATTCTATGTGTCCTTTCTCCTGTTTTTACCACCTCCAGAATGTCATTGTGCCACTGCCTGACCTCATGCTGCTGCGTGGCTGCTGCCGTGACCTACACACTGTGTCATTTTGCCAATGTATGACCTCATTCTGCTGCTGTGGCTGCTGTCGTGAATTACACACTGTGTCATTGTCCCACTATGTGGCCTACTCCTGTTTTTGCCACCTCCAGAATGTCATTGTGCCACTGTCTGACCTCATGCTGCTGCTGCCGTGACCTACACACTGTGTCTTTGTGCCACTGTCTGGCCTCATGCTGCTGCTGTGGCTGCTGCCGTGACCTACGCACTCTGTCATTGTGCCACTGTCTGACCTCATGCTGCTGCTGTGGCTGCTGCCGTGATCTACACACTGTGTCATTGTCCCACTCTGTATCCTTCTCCTGTTTTTGCCACCTCCTAAATGTCATTGTGCCACTGTCTGACCTCATGCTGCTGCTGTTTTCTTTCTGCCATGACCTACACACTATGTCATTGTGCCACTGTCTGACCTCATGCTGCTGCGTGCTTTGCTGCCGTGACCTACCACACTGTGTCATTGTCCCATTCTGTGTCCTACTCCTGTTTTTGCCACCTCCAGAATGTCATTGTGCCACTGCCTGACCTCATGTGCTGCTGTGGCTGCTGCCGTGACCTACACACTGTGTCATTGTGCCACTGTCTGACCTCATGCAGCTTGTGGTGCTGTCGTGACCTACACACTGTGTCATTGTCCCACTAGTGGCCTACTCCTGTTTTTTCAACCTCCAGAATTTCATTGTGCCACTTCCTGACCTCATGCTGCTGCTGTGGCTGCTGCGTGAACTACAAAATCTGTCATTTGGCCACTATCTGTCCTCATGCTGCTGCTGTGGCTGCTGCCCATGACCTACACACTGTGTTTATTGCCCACTCTGTGGCCTACTCCTGTTTTTTTGCCACCTCCAGAATGTTTTGTGCCACTTTCTTACATCATGCTGCTGCTGCCGTGACCTACAAAACTGTGTCTTTGTGCCACTGTCTGAACTATGCTGCTGCTGTGGCTGCTGCCGTGACCTACACACTCTGTCATTGTGCCACTGTCTGACCTCCCTGCTGCTTGCTGTGGCTGCTGCCGTGATTTTACACACTTTTGTCATTGTCCCATCTGTATCTCTACTACCTGTTTTTTGCAACCCCAGAATGTCAATGTGCCACTGTCTGACCTCATGCTGCTGCTGTGCTGCTGCCATGACCTACACACTATGTCATTGTGCCACTGTCTGACCTCATTTCTGCTGCTGTGGCTGCTGCCGTGACCTACACACTGTGCATTGTCCCATTCTGTGTCCTACTCCTGTTTTTTTGCCACCTCCAGAATGTCATTGTGCCCCGGCCTGCCCCCATGCTGCTGCTGTGGCTTCTGCCGTGACCTACACACTGTGTCATTGTCCCACTATTTGGCCTACTCCTGTTTTTTGCCACCTCCAGAAAGTCATTGTGCCACTGTCTGACCTCATGCTGCTGCTGCCGTGACCTACACACTGTGTCTTTGTTCCACTGTCTTTCCTCATGCTGCTGCTGTGGCTGCTGCCGTGACCTACACACATTGTCCTTGTGCCACTGTCTGACCTCATGCTGCTGCTGTGGCTGCTGCCATGACCTACACACTGTGTCATTGTGCCACTCTTTGGCCTACTCCTGTTTTTGCCACCTCCAGAATGTCATTGTTCCACTGTCTGACCTTTATGCTGCTGCTTTGGCTCCTGCCGTGACCTACACACTCTCTCATTGTGCCACTGTCTGACTTCATGCTGCTGCTGTGGCTGCTGCCGTGACCTACACACTGTGTCATATTCCTACTATGTGGCCTACTCCTGTTTTTGCCACCTCCAGAATGTAATAGTGCCAATGTCTGACCTCATGCTGCTGCTGCCGTGACCTACTCTCACTGTGTCTTTGTGCCACTGTCTGACCTCATGCTGCTGCTGTGGCTGCTGCCGTGACCTACACACTCTGTCATTGTCCCACTCTGTGGCCTACTCCTTTTTTTACCACCTCTAGAATGCCATTGTGCCACTGTCTGACCTCATGCTGCTGCTGCCGTGACCTACACACTGTGTCTTTGTGCCACTGTCCGACCTCATGCTGCTGCTGTGGCTGCTGCCGTGACCTAAACACTTTGTCATTGTGTCACTGTCTGACCTCATGCTGCTGCTGTGGCTGGGTGCCATGACCTACACACTGTGTCATGTGCCATTTTGTGGCCTACTCCTTTTTTTGCCACCTCTAGAATGTCATTTTTGCCACTGTCTGACTCATGCTGCTGTGCTGTTGATGCCGTCAAACCTCCACACTGCGTCATTGTGCCACTCTGTGTCCTAGACCTGTTTTTGCCACCTCCAGATTTCATTGTGCACTGTCTGATCTCATGTGCTGTGGCTGCCGCCGTCACCTCCACACTCTGTCACTGATGTTGCCACCTGAGCCCTCAGAAAGTTTTTCTCCAGCTGTCGCTGCAATGACTTTATCAGGCTACATTCCCCCTTCAGTTTTTTGGTCAGTTTTGCCCTCTTAAGTGCCCAGGGAATTTTATAGTGAAGCGATTCTAAGAGCGGCGGGATCATGTGCGTGTCATACTAAAACACAACATTGTATGAAGACCAAACCAAGCTCCCTCTGCATATTTTTTAAACATGGCACAACGTTCTACAGCACCCTGCAGGTTCTGTGCAACCTGGAAATAGCTGTTTTTTAATGTGATTCGTCCCGAAGTAATTCGGAACAAAGTTATTTTTGTTGGGAAATTCGGCGAAGTCACTGAATCGAATTTTTGAGAAATTCGCCCATCTCTAGTCATAATGCATCTAATTAATTGAAGGTATTTCCTTGGGTGGAATTATATAAGTTGGTTTCCAAGACAGGACTGCATGTGATTTTAACAACAATTCATAAACAATGAGGACTGACTAAAATTGGAGAGGACATAATGAATTCTGGTTGTAAATTTTATTGCCAAATCAGAATCCTCCTGTTTCAAGTACTTTCCAGATAGCATGTGGGCTCTTTCAACACATCCTTTGCTTTCAGCAAAATTGTTAATTATAGATCATAATAAGCTGTTAGAGAGAAACACACACATAATTTGAAAGTGAAATGAGGCACAGCACATAGATAAAGCAATTGTTTGTTTAAGAGGTGATTAGCAGTAGCAAAACAAGCAAACTGATACTTGAACCTGAGAGAAATTACACTCATTTGAATCATTATATTATTTGCCAATTTGTGTTTTGGATCATAATACAGAGGTACATAGACAATAATTCTAGTTCTTTGTTGTGTACTTGCTTTTAGATATGCTTTGTTTTTGAGCATGCTACTTTGTGCTGTTCAGCAATATATAATGTGGTATATGCTTGTTGTAAGAGTATATACATGAATACACACAGAATGTTGGCACGTACCATACAAGTATACTATATTTTACTTAGAAGAGTTTCATAGAATTATACAGAAAGTTCTGGTGGAATATGTTATCATAACAGAGGTGGGTTTTACTACCATTTCCTTCTCCTCCATTCATGTTAATTATTTATTTAATCTTTTTACTCTATCATTGGCTTCTTTTTTATTAACTATCATGTTGCTTCTTTTTTGGTTTTACCCACTGATAATGCTAGAGGTGAAAGGCGCATTAGGATTTTATTGCACCTAATTGGTCCATATCCTCCTGTCTCTAATTTTTCTTGCTGTGTTTAGTGTTGTGTGCTGATTTGCCATCTTATTTTATAATATTGGTCTATTTTAATTTATTTTTGGCACAGTATTGTACTTGGGTTATTTGTACGGCTGGATACTTTCTGTAACGTGTATACCACAGCATCCCTTTTTTAACATTTGTCATTTTATTTTTTTTTCGTCATTAATAATGTGATTTGTAGATTTGTTGTATGCTGGTATGTGTATAAGGGTATGTTCACATGGTGTCTTGCCTCCGTATGAACATACGCTTTTCTGATGCATCTCTGGGTCTATCAGAATGGATCCAGAGACGCATCTAACAATTAGCAGTGAGTTTATCACTGCCGGCAATGACAGACACACAGCGACGTTCACATGAGTGATCGCCGCTGTGTGTTTGCATCGCGCCTGTCGAGTCCGACTTGCGGATGCGATCCAAGAACTTCATGTTATTTCTTTGATCGCATTTGCACGACGGACCCGACAGGCGCGATGCAAACACACAGCGGCGATCACTCATGTGAACTGTGAGGGTAAACATATATTTTTCTAATGCCTTTGTAATGAAGTTTGTGGTGCAAAAACATTATTACACATATAAGCTTAGCTGAAAAGCACAGTTACTCCAAGATGGCGCCCACTTCCTGGACCACTCCCCACTATGTGCCAGCATGGAACTGGGGGGGAAACCATGACCATATCTGGAGAACCAATTCAACTAGTCCCACATTCCGAAGACTGCAAGAAACAAAGGAATTTAAACCACGCCCTGAGCCAGTTTGTAAAAATCCATTGTATTGTAATAAAGTCATTCATTCTAGGCCTGTTTTACACTGAGGAGGAACTCATACCAGCTCTCTGTGTTTTGGTGTCATTTCTTCACGCCGTCACTCAGTGTTCAATTTGGACAGCAGTAGTCATGCAGTGTACCCCTGAACCCCAACAGAATGACGCTGTGTGTCTGTTATTGCTGGCAGTGATAGACTCACTGCTAATTGTTAGATGCATCTCTGGGTTCGTTCTGTTAGACTCAGAGACACATCAGAAAAGCGTATGTTCATAAGGAGGCAAGATGACATGTGAACATAACCTAATTGTTTTGGCATGTGTTATTTATGTTTATACATATCCTGCTTATGATTTGCGGTCCATCTGTCATAGACATTATACAGAAAAGGGCAAAACATCATCTACTAGGTGACTGCAATGAATTTTCCCTATGAGGGTTAAAAAAGAAAAACCCCATATAACCTTCCTGTTAAAGAGTCTGTACAAGATTAGACAAACAACTTTATTTCTCTTTTAAAATACGCTTCCTCACATCTAATATCTAGTTTTGCTAATCCCTCACCTGTCCTTCTATCCATACTTCTTTATACCTTTAGTCATTAGATAAACATGTTAACCTTTTATGGTGTACTATACTTATGCTACTACCTGAGTTTATTTAGTTATAGTTTCAGAAACCCTCTAATCATTACATCATATACAATTTTACAAAACTGTATTCAGTTCAACAGTGTTAGTTGAAGACTGTCACCCGGGAAAATTTAAAAGCTTATTCTTCTTCATTTTTGAACTTTTAAAATATAACAGCCACAACAGCAAACAAGGAATGGAGTAAAAAACATATTTCCAACCTTTCCAGCTCCTGACCTGACCGTTTAACCAACTCCCTGACCAGGCCCAATTTGCCCCAACAAGGGTGGCTCCACCTTTTGATGGCTCACTGTGTTATGCCTTTATATTATCTCTATACAGGTTCTTCATAATAACCAGCATCAATCACTCAGCCTAGTTGGAAATACCCAACATATGATTAATTTGATTTACTCTCGGTATCTATTTACGTATGCATATGCAGACAGATATATATATTTCAAACACATACCACCTGTTGAAGTGTACCAGTCTCAATTTCTTATGCCTGATGCGTTTCCCCCTCCAAATTCATCAAATTAGGGTTCTTCAGGGGATGGAACAAAAATCCACTGATACTGGACAGCATATGTTGCAGATAAGCGCTCCTTGATAACTGAGGCAGATATAGACCACCTATCCCATGTATGTTCCTACCTTTTATACCCTCAGATTTACCTGAGAGACTTCCGGCCGGGACTTACCGCTCCTGCTTGCCCACGATATGCTGCGTCCATAGTTAGTAGCTACGTATGCGCCGATAGATGTGTTAGTTTTTACCACAGTGTTAGTTGATTCAGATGGCGCATGTGTGGGATATCGGAGTATTACTTATGAGATCTCGCGATCAGTACGAATGTGCACACATGCGCTGTGGATCGCAGGACCCTCCAATACACTCCGCATTCCTGAGAAAACTCTCAGTGCGCATCGCATCCATGAGACAATTAAGTCTATTTCATGCCAAGCTGTATTCCACTACATATACTTAAACAGAGCATTTAGGTGATCCCAGGTGAGCTGCCAAGACCAATAAGCCATGACACATAATCAGCACCAATATGATTCTCACTATACCATAATACATACACTTGCTCTACTGAAAACTGCCCTGATCATGCAACCCCAACAAGTTTAATATGATACATACAGTAACATTAGGTACATAATAAACATTACTATCCATAATAATGTTACTAGGTCCCCACAGTTGAACTCATTATGTGACAAGAAAAGGGATTTGGAAAGTCTAAAACAATAGGAAACAAATTATAATCATATTACGATACTTATGATAATTATGGATTACTTGGCTATTATGCCCTGATATACCCATTTAAAAAAATAAGTGAGACTTCCTACTCATGGACAAATGTTTAATGAAGCAGCCAAAGTACAATGTTTCATTCAAATTCTTCAGCTGTAGTGTCTATAAGTCTATAGGTCCATTCCGTTTCTTTACAAAGTAATTTCTTGTCAATATCCCCCCTTCTGGATGACACATTGATCTTTTCAATACATACAAAGGACAATCCGACTGGGTTTCCGGCATGTTCCTGCCAGAGATGTCTTGCCAAAGGGATTTCGCGATGATATCCCCCACATGTTCGTTAATTTGTGTCTTCACCTATTTGTTCGTCTTACCCACATATTGTTTGCTGCAAATACAGTTGCACAGGTACACAACTCCCAGGGTACGACAGTTTATAAAGTCACAAATCATTAAGGTTTTCCCTGTCACCTTACTTTTAAACTCCTTTGTTTGAAGTATATGTGCACAGGCTATACATGTGCCACACCTATTTCTCTCTAGTCAGGTTCCTTCTTTCCTTGTGTGCTGTTTGTTTATGGATAAGCAGTTTACATTTAAATTTTAACAAATTCTGATTAAACGTTACATTTTAGTAGCAGGGTTTATGTTTCTTTTGGCAGTGACTTTTTTACAATAGAAAAACAGAACTTAATATTTTGTACAGAAACCTGTAATTACAGAGGTCAGATTTTTACTTTGGTTCTTGACCAAGTTTGTATATTGCAGCAGGGATTTTGGCCCATTCCTCCATACAGATTTTCTCTAGATCTTTCAGGTTTCAGGGCTGTCATTGAGTTTCAGATCCAAAGATCTTCAATTGGGTCCAATCCAGGACCTTGAAGTGATTTTTACGGAGCCACTCCTTAGTTGCCATGGCTGTGTTTTTCTGGTCATTGTCTTGCTGGAAGACCCAGCCCTGACCTATCTTCAATGCTCTAACTGACGGAAGGAGATTATTGGCCAAAATCTCACAACACATGGCCCCATCCATTCTCCCTTCAATACGGGCAGTCATCCTTCCCCTTTGCAGAAAAGCACCCTTAGAGTATGATGTTTCCACCCCCCTGCTTCACAGTTGGGACGGTGTTTTTGGGGTTGTAACCCCAAACCAATCTTCTTCCTCCAAACATGAGAAGTGGAGTTCATACCAAAAAGTTGTATTTTGGTCTCATCTGACCATGTGACCTTCTCCAATGGATAATTCAGATGGTCATTGGCGAACTTCAAACGGGCCTGGACATGTGCTAGCGTGTTACTTATGGTAATATTTGAGACTGTGGTCCCAGCTCTATTCAAATCATTGAGCAGGTCTTCCCATGTAGTTCTGAGCTGATCCCTGACCTTTATTAAAATCATCCTTACTCCACTAGGCGAGATCTTGCATGGAGTCCTAGACCGAGAAAGATTGACAGTCATCTTCCATTTTCTAATAACTGTAACCAACAGTTGTTGCCTTCTCACCAAGCTGCTTGACTATTGTCCTGTAGCCCATCCCAGCCTTGTGCAGGTCTGCAACTTCGTCCATGGTGACCTTAGACAGCTCTTTGGTCTTGGCCATGGTGGAGAGGTTGGAGTATGATTGACTGAATGTGTGGACAGGTGTCTTTTATAAAGTTAACAAGTTAAAACAGGTGTAATTAACCCCAGTTAAAAGGGAAATACACCAACTGAAGTCATTGCGGGACTTATAAGGCTCTGATAAGACACAACAGCTCATGCAGCTACTGAGCCCCGGCATTCATGTGACTGCCGGCGTTTGAATGCAGGAAGCTGGACGACTCCCCGCTATTCTGTATATACAGTGCTCATTGAACTCTGTATATAGTACTTTTGAGAAGGCAAGAATGGTAATAAATGTTTCCTGTCTTCTCAGTGGAGAGCTGGCTAACACTGACAGCTGGCTATCTGGACATAGCCTGAAAGTTAGGCCCTCTCAACTATTACTTACTGAGGTATTCAGATATTTTAGATCTAAAATAAAAGGGTGGCCTATAATTGTTCCACCATTATTCCAATTCAGTTACCCCATAAATATCATGTATCCATGTTATTAACTGAATGGCAGGAGGTCACATGACTGACACCATTTTAAGTCCAGACTATTAGTCCATAGGTGCCATTAATATTAGCAGGAATGTAGGCTATGATATATTTTTTCTAGATAGGTGGCCTACTGCAGTGGTATAATAGAAGTATAGGAGCACAATACAGGGTAAGTGAAAGGTCCAAGAAAACCATTTTATTTTAGAAACAAAAGGGAAAATTACGTGTCTGAATATCCCATCAAGTGATGGGTGAAGGGGCCTATTTATTAGGCCATATCTGAAACATGACCGCAATCTGGAAAACTGCCATTTTGGATCAAGGGCAAGTTTTCCAATGGGAAGCATATCAGAGAAGACCACAATTGTTTCAGAAATCGATTGCCACAATAAGCTTTGCAATATCTCTTGTGGTACAAAGGTTACCAACACAGAACTTTCACAAGTGGATCAAGCACCTTCAGCTCTGTGTTCAGCACCAGGGATAACACATTGAACACAACAAATCTTTGATATGCTACATAACCACGTTCCTATTGGAAAAACTTGCCCTTAATCCAAAATAGCAGCTTTCAAGATGCAGCAATAATCCAAACATAGATTAAAAGATAGGCCCCTCACCCATTACATGCTAGTATATTCAGATATGTCATTTTCCCTTTTGTTTCTGAAACAATAGGGCACCCTGGGACTCTTTAGTTAATACATATATATTACAAACTTGAATGATTTTCTAATACATAATAAACAAAAAAATAATAAAAATAAAAAGTGTGCAACCCCTTTAAGACACACACACTGACCTATACATGGACACGACTCCCCGTGCCTAAATATGTCTTTTCTCAGTGTATTTTTCACTTGATTCCCCTTTCAGTCACTACATACACTTAGTATCATCCATATTCTCCTATAGTCTGTCACATCTCTTCTCTATACATTTTCTTAGACGCGGCTCCCGTGCCTAAAAATGAACGGCGCCTGCACAAGTATCTTGCGCAGTCGAAGTGTTGGGGTTCAGGGGTACACTGCATGACTACTGCAGTCCAAATTGAACACTGAGTGCCGGCGTGAAGAAATGACACCAAAACACAGAGAGCTGGTATGAGTTCCTCCTCAGTGTAAAACAGGCCCAGAATGAATCACTTTATAACAATACAATGGATTTTTACAAACTGGCTTCAGGGCGTGGTTAAGTTCCTTTGTTTCTTGCAGTCTTCAGGAATGTGGCACTAGTTGATTGGTTCTCCAGATATGGTCATGGTTTCCACCCAGTTCCATGCTGGCACATAGTGGGGATTGGTCCAGGAAGTGGGCGCCATCTTGGAGAAACTGTGCTGTTCAGCTAAGCTTATATGTGTAATAATGTTTTTGCCCCACAAACTTCATTACAAAAGCATTAGAAAAATATATGTTTACCCATCACAATCCCCCAAAAAACATTTTTAAAAACTCGGACCCTGAGTTTTTTTTCACTTTGTTTTTTCCCCCCAAGTCCTATCATCCCCAAAGAGGGAAAACAAGCTTTTTGTTATAAAATCCGGGAAAGTAAAGGGCAAAAATTTAACCCCTGCACTATCCGGGCATTACACCCCCAATTTTTTTAAACAGCCCCTTATGAAAAAAAGATTTCCCTTACAGACAAAAAGAGAATCTTTTACCACAAAAAACTATTTTTTTTTTTTTTTTTCATTTTTTTTTTTCACCCCTTTTAAACCGGGGCCAATTTTTGTTTTCTGCACTTACAAAATAAAAATTTAAAAGGGCCGTAAACCAAAAATTTAAAATAAACCCATTAGAGAGGGCAATTTTTCAAAAAAATTTTAAAAAATTGGGCCCACTTCGCCCAAATTTTTTCCCCGACAAAATTGGGGTTTCGTTCCAAATTTACTAGGGCACAATCCTTTAAAAAAAGCAGCTTTTTCCGGGGCTCCCAACAAAAGCCTGCGGGGCGCTGAAAAAAGGGTTTCCCCAGGGTTTAAAAATCCCAAGGGGGAGCTTGGTTTGGCCCTTCCCATACAATTTTGTTTTTAAAGTATGCCACCCCAAAACCCGGGGCCGCCGCTTTTTAGAACCCGCTTCACAAAATAAATTCCCGGGGCACTTAAAAAGGGAAAAAACGGGACCAAAAAACTCAAGAGGGAAGGAGCCTGTTTAAGTAAAATCCCAGCGAAACCCGGGAAAAAAAAACAAGCTAAAAGTTTCAGGGGGCCACAACATTAAATGACAGGTGTGGGGTGAGGGGCGGCAGCCACACACATGAGGCCCACAGGGCACCAATAAACATTCTGGGGGTGGAAAAACACGAGGAAGCCCCCCAGAGGGGCCCCAAAAATGCCCCGGGGAAGCGGAGGTCCCCGGGGGCCGCAGCATGAGATCGGGCAGGGGAAACAATAAACTTTTCTGGAGGCAGCAAAACAAAATTGGGCCCAAACAGAAAGGGCCCACAAAAATACAGTGTGGGGGGGTCACGACAGAAAGCACAAAAAAAATTAAAGGCAGTCCCCAAAAATGCTTTCCCTGGGGGTGGAAAAAAACGGGGAGTGGGGCCCACTTTATTTGGGGCAACATGACAGGGAGTGGGGGTCACGGCGCAGCATATGAGACCCGGGCCAGGGGGGCCACAATAAAAATTTCTGGGGCCGGGAAAAAACATTTAATTTGGCCAAAAACAGAGGGGCCACAATCCCCAAAGGGGGAAAGGTCACGGCGGCGCAAATAGGGAGATCACCCCAGTGGCCCCCAATGCCTTTCCCCCGGGAGGGGGCCCAAAACCCAAAATTAAGGCACAGAGGGGCCCCAATAAATCCAGTGTGGGGGTAAACAAACAAAACCAACCCAAAAATCAGGAAAGGGGGCAAAAAATTTAAACATTCGGAAAGGGGGGCCAAAACGTAAAAAAGGACAAAAGATTTGGCCAATCACACAGTGTGGGGGGTTCACACAGCACCCAGCATGAGATCCCCCCCAGTGGCAAAAAGGAAAATTCGGGGAGGGGGCCAAAACAGGGGAACCAAAAGAGTGGAAACAAAACCTAAAGAGCGGAAATCCCCGGCCCGGCAGCGCATGGGGCCCGGCGTGGCCCCAATGAAAAAACAGTGTGGGGGAACAGGGCGGGCAGCCAAAAGCAGCACCCATGGGGTAAGAACAGGGGCACAATAAACACAGGGGGGAGTCACGGAAACCCCCCAACAGACAGCACAATTTTGGTCAAAAAATTTGGCCCCCAAGGGACAGGTGTTGAGGTGGGGGCAATCCCAAAATTTCCCCGGGAAAAAAGATTTTTGGTAGGCAAAAAGGGGAAAACGCCCCAGCAGATTTTTGGTGGCTAAAGGCCGGGGCCCGGCATCAAAAATGGGGCCCTGAGGCGGGTAGTTTAAAAACTAAAGACGACGCCAAGGCATTGGGGTTTTAAAAAACCCGGCAAAATCCACGCCGATTCATCTTGCCCAAAGGGTCAGCTTTCCCACTTTTCCCCTTTGGGAAAAAGGCGGGTTCCCCGGGGGAAAAAACGATGGCCCCCCCCCGGCACTAAAACACCCGCCCTGAGGGCCAACACTACGGGCCCGGGCAAAACGTTTCCTCCACTACAAATTTCGGAAAGGTTTGACCCACAAAATTCCATTTTGGCTTGCCCATACCCCCCGGGGGAATCTTCAAAACGGGAGGTTTGGCAGAGTGCTTTCCAATTGGGCCCAAAACCCCGGGGGGGGTTCCCAGGGACTGCCCCCCCGGGTCCGGGCCTGCGCGGGGGGCCCGGGGCGACTGCCCTCCCACTGGGGCGGGTAAAAGGAATCCCCTCATCAGGACCCCAAACATTTACTACTGAGGGAAAGCTGGTACTGCCCCAAACCCCCCCCCTTTTCCCCCCAGCCCAAAGGCCGCGGCAGTAGTCGTTACGCTGGGGAACCCCCCGGTCAACCTGCAGTGGGGGGAACATCCCCGGCCATGGGGCCCCCCAAAACTGATTACTAAAAGGATTTCCCTATTTTTTAAAATTTTTGTCTCCCCTAAATAGTTTGGGAAAAAAGGTTTCCCTTTTTTGGACCAGAAAGCAAAGGGGCCCCAATAGGGGGAACCCCAAAGCCCTCCCTTTTCCGGATGCGACTTTTTTCCTTTTTGTTTTTAGCCGGGCCCAAAAAAACATCCCTGGGGGCCATTTTCCCACAAGGGGACCCCTGGGGGGCCCCTGCCCCTCCCCCTTTTTTCCACTGTATACTCCCCAACGGTGTTTTGGGGGAAAACCGGCCTCGTTTTCCTCATCTCCTCCCCCCTCCTCCAGTTTGCCCCCTGCTCCTCCCTTTTTGTCCCCCTGGGTAAAAAAATCCACCCCATTTAAACCCCCAAAGACAATCCCTCTCCCTCCAATGCCCTTCCCCCTCCTCCTCCCACCCAAAACCTCATGTGGCCATAGATGTATCGCCACTCCCAGGCCCCTCCCCAACCCGTTTTTTTCAGCATCTGTTTCCCGGGAAACATGAAGCAGTGGAATGATGTTATTCACCCGTAGTCCTGGCGACGAAAAAAAAACGTCCCCCCTCCTCGAAGGGCCTCAAAAAAACGGCAGTGTAAAGCATGAGCTGCCACTGGACTGACATAAATAATTTACACAGGGGAGTATTTTCTGCCCCTGCCTGGATCATCAAAAAATCTTTTTAATGGCCTTCTCTTTTCATCCCGCCCCTTTCCAAACCCCATGTCAGGGTTTGGAAATTTCCCCAGCGGGGGGAAAAACACGCATACCCGATTTGGGTGTTGGGGGAGGCCCGAACGGGCCGCTGCAACAAGAAGGGGTTTCCCCCTTTTTAAACGAAGGGAAAAAGTGCATGAAAACCAGTTTTCCGGGGCCCTTTTTTTCAGAATGTCTGAAGATCGTGGAAAGACTTCGGGGCCCTTTTTTAAACAACCAGAATGAAACCTTTGGCCCCCTTTGCAGGCGCATGGACCATCCCCCCCTGGGTTGCAGCGCGGACACCTTTTTTCCCCCATTGTCCTCCCCCAAGGGTTTTCCTTTTTGAAAGTGGGCGGGAAAAACCCAACCCCCCGTTTTCCCGGGCGCATGGGGGGAGTTTTTTCCCCCCTTTGTGACTTCGTTCGCCAGGCCCCCCCCCAGGTGAAACTGGGGGCCCCCCCCGCGTCCCCCTACAAAAGGGGTATAAATGGAGCAGAAAACTTGTGGGGGCTAAAAATGGTGGTGGTGGTGGAGGGGAGGAGGGCCGACATTGGGCCGGGTTGCAGCATTTTGAAAAATTTTGGGGAGAAAGCGCGTTTTCCTTTTTCCAATTTGGGTTGGGTGTCCCGGGCTGGAAGGAAAATTCACCCAGGGGGCCGTAAAGGAACATGAAAACTTGAAATTTGACCGATTTTACGGGCCCCGAAAATCCCCCCCCCTCCCCGTGCCCCTTTGGGAAAAAAAAACCGATAAAGCTAAAGGGGAAAACGGGAACCCACCTTTCTTTTTCAAACATATTTATAATGCGGTACTCCCCCCTTTTTTGGGAAAAAAATTAGGGGCCCTTGGGAAAAACTCCCCCCCAATTCTGGGCCCCGGCCCAAGCCATTATTTTCCCCTGAAGGGTGCAGATCCATTTTTTGGGAAAAGGGGAAAGGGCCCTGAAAGTACCAAAAAATTTGGACGGGAGCATGGTCGGGCTGCTGCCCCTTTAGGAGGTTAAACGCATACTTTTTTGTCCCCCTTTTGTTTCCCCGCCTCGTTTTAACACTGGCTGGCCCCCAAGATTAGCGAAACAGGAGAAAATTCGGGACCGGGAAAATGATTTTCCAAAAGAGAAACACCCTCCCTTCTGAAAGGGGTTTGGGGGACCCCTTTTCAATGGCTGAAAATGGCATAAATCCCCCACGGGCCCGCTCCCCTTGCGTTTGCGGGTTCCCTCCCGGCGGGGGGGAGGGAAACCACCAAAACGGGAGCCCCGCCCCCTTTTCCCCAGGCCCCCCGATGGTAAACGCTGAAAATTGTTGACGCGGGGCCATGGTGCCAACGTTAGCTCCCGGGGCCACCCCCCCAATTCCCCCAACCCTTTTTAAAACCCCAAAAGGTTCTACAAAAATACCCAAATTCGGTTTCCTCCGGTGCCCTTAGCAAAGAACTGCCACACCGCCGAGTATCGGATTTAAAAACCCCCAAACCCGCCCCCCCAACTATTTACTACGCTGCTTGCCAAATCGTTTGGGGCCCCCTTTCCCCCTATTTTCCCTTTGGATTTTTCCCCAAGGGGGTTTTTTAAACCCCCCCGGGGGCCGCTTGGCCCCCCCAAACCCCTCACACCCCTCCCTATCCGCTGCCCAAACCCGGCCACACACCCCCCCACTTTCCCTGCCTGGCGGCCTCCCGCGCAAGCTGATCCCCCCTTGGTTCCTCCTGACTTTGAGGGAAACCCCCTTGCCTCACCGGGCCCCAAAAGGGGCGGTGGGCTACTTCATCACATTTGTGTTTAAACCCGTAAACCGGGTCCCATCACCCCCTTGGGTATCCCCCGGGGGCTGACCTCCCCAAACAGGGCCCCCCCCTCCCCACTCTCCCCCTTTAATTTTTTCCGCCTACTGAAAGGGAACAGGCCTTTTCCCCCCCATTTTCCCCTTTTGCCAAAAACGCGACTCCCCCTCCTCAATTTTTCCCACCCCCTGGGTTCTTTATAGGGGCCAAAGCCCCAAGACCACATAGTAGATCCGGGTTTTTGGGGGGAACCCGGGAAAGGGAACAGAGGGGGGGCTGGGGACATTTGGGGGCCGCTGACCCCCCCCCGGGGGCCCAATTCCAACTAAGGGGGTTGGGTGTCTGGGCCCCCCCAACCGACTTTGGTTTGGGTTTTGTCAGATTCATCGGGGGAGGAAGAAAAAAGGGAAACCTAGCCCAACCAAATCAAAAAACCCCTTTTTGGGTTTTTGGGGGGAAAACACAGGGGCCCGTTTAGATAAACAGCGGCAGTTGTGGCCTCACCGAGTGACCCCCCTTCAACTCCCCTTTTGCTGTGCGGGCAACCGGGGGCCTTTGTTCCGGGAAATTTTTTGGGGCCCAATTTGCTACCGCAGGTCCAGACCCTTTGCCACCCCCTTTTCCCGGGAAAAACCCTGTTTTTTTTCAAAAATGTACAGCACTTTTTGATGATGATAACCCTTTTATAAAAAAATATACACCCCTTTTTGACCCCCAAATAAACCCCAGAAAAACCCCAAGCTTGGGAAACCCCTTTGGAAAAAAAAAATTTTGCGCTCCCACAAAGGGGCCAAAAAAATTTTTACTTGAATGTGCCCTTTTAAAAACCCACGTTTTGGTTTTTAACAAAATGTAAAAGCACAAAAAAGGTTTAATTTAAACCCTTCAGCCCAAGAATTAGGAAAATTGAAAAATATTTTTTTTGGGCTTTTAAAAAAGAGGGTTTAAATTTTTGTAAACACACTAGAAAAAACAACGCAAAATTTAACCCCCCCGGGAGTAAATTGCCCCAAAAGAATTAAACCCCCCAAAAAAACTATTTCCCTTTTGTAGCTTGTTAAAAATTTCCCCTTTTTTTTCCTACCCAAACCCCAACAAAAAATCATTTTTTAAAATTTAAAACCTTTGCTTGGGGAATTAGGCTACGGGAAAAAATTTAATATTTTGGCTTTTGAAAAAAAAAACGGTTTTTTTGGGGCCCACCCACACAGAAAAAACCCCAACCCTTAATTAACCCCGGGAAATTTTAAATTGCGCCAAAAAATTTGACCGCACAAACAAAGTAGTTTTGTGGGGCGGGTTTTTTTTCCCCCCAAAAAATTTTTGCCGTTTTTTCCTAGGGGCCCCCCCACAAAAAAAAGAAAAAACCCAATTTTTTGGGTAATTTAAACCTTTTGCTTGGAATTAGGCTACAGGAAAAATTTAAAATATTTTTTGGCGTTGAAAAAAAAAGGGGTTTTTTTCCTTGGGGTCGCACACCAGCAAAAACAACCTTAATTAACCCCTGGATGAAAAATTTGCGCCAAAAAATTGACCCCCAAAAGCTAGTAGCTTTTTACGTTTTAAAAAATTGCGGGGAATTTCTAGGGCCACACAACAAGAGGAATCATTTTTAATTTTAACCCGGCTTGTGAATTGGGTTTTCCCGGGAAAAAATTTTAAATTTTTTTGGCGTTAAAAAAGACGGTTTTTGGGGTCAGCACCCACAAAAAAACGCTTAATTAACCCCTGGAAGTAAATTGCGCAATAAATTGAGCACCCAAAAAAATAATGGATTTTTTTTGGTAAAAACCTTTTTTCTTTAAATGAATCAACGGGAACGGCTTAGATCCCACTTGGATATGAATGTAATCAGCTGCAGGGGGACCACAGGGGTTTTTCAGATCCAATACCCAAAAATTAGAAATAAACATTAAAGAACGTCCCTGAAAACTGAGACACCCCCATAAAAATCGCTGTATAAAAATAAAATTCTTCATAAGAGCTATCACCCGGGGCAGCACCTTCCTGATGAGCACAGTAGAGGATGTGGCCCCGGCGTCGCGCCCGGACTTATATAGTGCGGGACATCACAGAACCCCGCCGGTCTCTGTTGTTTTTCACCTCTGCCGTCATCAGCTATCCCCCCTTCTTCCTCCCAAGTGCTTTGCCCCTGTAGGCCATGTGCTCGCACCTTTTATCAATCAAAACACACTTCTTCACCCCGAAGTCCCCCCAAATTCGATTTTGTTCCGAACCGAAGTTTTCCCCAAAATTCTAAACAAATTTCCCCGTTGAATCATTCGCCCATCTCTAATCCAATGATTAAAAGGAAAGGTAGGGCCTGTCAGGGCTGGAAACCCAACTAAAAAAGGGGGGTCTCTCCCAAGGAGTGGCTCCCAAACCTGGGAAGCATCCCCCACACTTTTTTTGCCACTTTGCCAGCAACAGGTGATTTTAGATTAGGGGAAAAAACAATGTGAAACAAACTCAGGGTAAAGGGGTTTAATAATTTTTTTAGGGGGATTGTGAGGGTAAATGAATTTTTTGGGTGCAAAAACTTTATTACACATAAAAGCTTCGAACACACAATACTCCAAGAGGGCGCCCCCTTCCTAGACCACTCCCCCTATGTCCCAGCAGGGAAAATGGGGGGGAAAAATCATGACCTATCGGGAAACCAATCAACTACCCACTTTCCTAAGAATCAAGAAACAAAAAAACTTAACCCGCCCTGAAGGCAGCTTGTAAAAATCCATTGTATTAAATAAAGTCATTCATTCTGGCCTGTTTTACAGGGAGGAGGAACTCATACCAGCCTCTGTTTTTTTGGTTCATTTTTTCACGCCGCACCGGGGTTAAATTTTTGGACAGCATTAGCCCTCAGTGTACCCCTGAACCCCAACAGAAGTAGCTTCTTCTCTCAGTAGTCTTGGGCGCCTGCGCGAACATGCCGCTGCAGCCGCCGTAGCTCCCCCTGGGTGCACGCCCGGGTCCCCGGGCGGCACTTCCTTTTTTAGGACGCTGGCTTCTGTAGGACAGCCAGCGCTCCTATCACTCAGCGGCTGCGGCACCATTCTTCTGTACTCCTTTTCTGCCTCATATTGGTGAGTATATCTTTCACTTATTTCTTGCCTGGATCTTATCATTTTTCTTATCTTTTCTCACTGTTTTTCCCCCACCTTAAACCTCTGTATTTCCCTATAGGGGTTTTCAAATAGGGTAAAAAGGGATTTTTTTCTTTTATAGTCTCCTCTTGATTCCTTTCAAAAAAATATATAGATTTACAAAAAGGGGGTTTTTACTTCCACAGATTAAAAGTAAATTTTTGAGTATCCCATAAAGTAACCCAACCAATTTGATTTTTTGCCCCATAGATTTCAGAAATTATTTGACCGAATATCCAAATTTTGTTAGCTCTACTGTATAAAAATCTTTTTTTTAGACCGCAGGCCACTGTATGAAAGGGTTTTGGGCTAAAACCACTTTTTTTCCCCTAGGTTTTAGGGGGGAAAAATGAGTTTAGACCAAAACCATTTTTACTGGGGCCCGCAATGTTTTGTTTTTTCTGTATAAAATGTATATATTAATACATTTTGTTTTTGGGGTAAAATATTTTTGTTTTTGTTATTGATTGTTTAAACAACACTTTTTCTTTTTTAGGACATTTTGAAAAAGGTCTTACTGACTGAAACGTCATTTGTTGTCACAAAAACACTTAGGGCGACATGTATGATCGGGAGTTGCACCTGTTTTCTGTCGAAAACTTCGGCTCACCGATCCGAATCCCCTGTTGGAGGCAGGGATGCAATGTTAGACGCAGCCTTCGCCACTTTCGGCTACACCTAACATGAAGGGGCATGTAATGGGCGCTGTGTGGGCGTTCTGGGGCGGGACGCGGCTCATTCGAATACTTCGAGGCATGTATGATCTCGGGTCGGCAAAGTGCGTCGCATTGCAGCTCCGACAGGCAGACCTAGTTGATTCTGGTCTAAATGAGCCGGCGGAGGCGAAGTGAAGCGAGAACGTAACATGAGAGGAAATGTATAGAAGATCGCAAAAGAAATCTTGGCTCTCCGCTCCGTGCGCCATGGAATATGATTCCAAAAAAAACGCTTTTATTACGTGTAAAACATTATCAGAAAAAGAGCTCCAACCTTCAAAAAAAAAAAAATCACTTTCCAAAAATCTAGAACGGCGCAACATCAGGAATTAGGATCTTGGAAATTGCCGGGAATACAGTAATTCAAATTCTGTAGCGCTTCTCATTGTCGGTCGAGAAACCAGCCAATCAGAATAGGAGCGACAGTGACCCATTAAAACCTATGGAGAAGTACTGACCAACCAAATTCAAGAGGCGGGACAGTTCAAAATACAGTAAAAATGCAGAAAAGAGCTGATTGGTTGAAATAGCGGGGGCTTGGCAATCCTGGCCAATCAGAATAGGAGCGACAAGGACCCATTATAACCTATGGAGAAGTATTGACCAATCAAATTCAAAGGCGGGACAGTTCAAAATATAGTAAAAATGCAGAAAAGAGCTGATTGGTTGAAGTAGTGGGGGCTTGGCTATCCCGCCAATCAGAGCGCAAGCTACTTTCTCCCATTGTAGTATATGGACAATCGGGGCACTGAAATCTCAGCGCCGGTGGAGTGATGCAGTATTAGTAAATAAATGTTTTTATTAAGTGGGGAAAACCTTCCTTAAAAGAGCTGAAACCCTTCTAAAAAACTTTACATAAATAATATCACTAACAAGGGGGTTTGCCCGCCGAGCCCCCGGGGGGCTACATCGGGAATTTTTGCGATACAGAGAATTGCCGGGAAAATACATAATTCAAAATCTTTAAGCTCTTTTCATTGGTCAGCAAAAACCACCAAAAATGGGAAATAGAGCGACATGACCCTTTTATAACCATGGAGAAAGAAATTGGAACAATCAAATGAAAAGGGGGGGACATTTCAAAATCCCATTTAAAAAAAGGCCAAAAAAGAGCTGTTTGGTTTAAAAGCCCCCATTGGGGAAAAAAAAGATTTTAATCCACCAATCATATTTGGGTGGCGCCCTATTTTGAGTGGAGAAAAAGGGCGGGGAAAGAAATTTCCCTAAAAAGTTATTACTGTCAATGGGAATTTATTCTATACTGTGTTTGGGTTGGGGGAAAAGAGGGGCTCTTTCCGGGTTTTTTTTTTTTTCCCAATCAGCAGTGAGCTTTTTTCTCATAGAGTTCTAGGGGGAAAAGAAAGGGGCAGAGCGAGCTCTTTTTTGTGATTGGCCAAAATTAAAAGAGGGGGGGGGTACAAAAATTCGTTTGGGGGCCCCCCCAAAAAGCCACTCTTTCCTTTCCAACCTCCCGGCCAAACTACTGCAAACCCTTTCCTCTGTTTAAAACTTGTTTGGAAAAATTTGAGGTTTTCGATTGATGACTCCAATGGGGGACAAATAAAAAATTGGGTCATTGTGGGTGGCCCAGAAATGGTTTTCCAGTTTACCGGGAGACATTGGCCCAAGCAAAACGTTTCTCCGTTTACAGCCCACGGCCTTTGTTTGTCAAAATCCAAACGATTTTCAAAAAGGGCAGGCTCAGCGCTCCGATGCCCCACAACGGGCGCCCTCCCAAATGGGCGGGGAGAAAAGTTTGGACTCCCCCAAACCCGCGCCCCGGGGCCCCAACTGCCGCTTTTTACAACCAGGGGCTCTCAGATACAGTGGGACGACTTGGGGGAACCGGTTTTCCCCGGCCGCAACAACCTGCGACTGAACGGGGATCCCAGAGTCGGGGGGCAGCAAGAGTTTTCTAACTTTCCCTTTGGTAAATGCCTATTTCCAAGAACTCTTTGGGGCTCCCCCAACCAGGGCGGGATGGAGAGACCCCAAATAGAATGGGCCCCGGGAACCTGCGATCCCCTGACTCCTTCCCGGGCCCAAGCGGGACCCACAACGGCCACCCATCTCTGAGAAAACGCCCAGGGTCCAGTGATTGTCAAATATTTGGACTTTAGTGACAAATTCAGCATTTTCCACCCTTTTTAAAAATCTCAAGCGGGCCAAAACTGGAAATAAAGGGACATAAGATCCTTTTTATTTTGGAGTTTTTCTCTGTGGATTGGCCAAGCAAGGGACCCCGAGGCTTTCTCATCCCCCTTGTTTGCTCGTCCCCCTCTACCCGCCAACACATTAATTTTTGCCCTCACCTTTTCCGGGGCTATTTCTGCGAATCTACCCCACCCGGGATGGATCCCTGCCCAGCCCTTCACATCACCGAAGAAGCTTAAAGGGACCCCTGAGACAACCCTTTTTTAAAATCTACAGCAGAGATAGTGGGGGGCCTCTTCCCCTTTTTCCCAAGGGCCAAAAAGGGAAGAGAAAAGGCTCCAAAAGACGGTCGGGGAAGACTTCCCCCCCGCCTAAATCACCTCCTTTTAAGGGGGGATTTTCACCCTAAGGAACAATGTTTCCCGTTTTTCTTGGGGCGTGGGGGACCCCCCAGGAACCGAACATCTTTTTGGCAACCTGTTTTTCCTTTATTCTTTTGGGGGCACCCCCCCCCTTTTTTAAACCCTTGGTTTTTTTCTAGTTTTACTCACTGGCTGAACTTGTTATTATGGTCAAAATTTTATACATGTCATTTTAAATTGATACATTTGAAAAATAATATAGCCCTTCCCAAAACAAAATTTCCCCTTTACGCATTAGGGGGTTCCCCCGGTTTGGGGGGCATTTGCACTATTTCCTTTACTTGTACTTCCTCTCTACATGTTGGAAGTAAGGAAGCCCCAATAGCACTTTTGGCTTTGGGCGGAAATGTTGGGGGTTTTTTTTGGTGTCCCCCCAAGGGTTTTTTTGTTTTTTTTTTTCTGTTCTTTTTTGGTACCTTCTTATTTTTTGTCTGTACTGTGTTTATTTAGGGTCGGGATGAAAGGGTTTGGGATGTGTCAACGGTTTTCCCTCTCCCTGGGGGTGAGTCCTTTTCCCTTTTTTTCCCACTTTGCTCGGGTTTTTTAAAAATTCTTTGTCATTTATCTTTATGCAAGTAACATTGTGGAACGTTAAAGGGACAAACGTCTCCTTCAAGAAAATTTTATGATTCAAACGCACCTAAAAAAATTTTAAAAACAAAAAACACCCGCCCTCCTTCAGGAAACTTCACTTGGGGGAGGGAGATTTCAGCGGGCTTAACCCCTTTTGGGGGGCCTAAAGTTCTGGGCCCCTCCATCCATTAATAGGAAAAAAGGGGTGTAATTACCCTTTCCCATCCATAAAAAATCTCCTTTTTTCTTTTTGTTTGGGCTCCACCCATGATAGTTGGAGGCCACGGGAAATTCATGTACCTTGAAAGTCTCAGGGGAAGTTATTTCCATCTATAATTCAAAACTTCCTCTTTTGCCCAAACCCAAAGGGTTTTTTCTATAAAACCCTTAAAAAAGACCAATTATCTATTGACCCCTAAACCCTTTTAAAAAAGGGTGGGAGGGGATTTTTAACCCTGGGGGTTAATTCCCGGGAAAATAGAAAATTTTTCCAAATGATGGGCCCCCCCCCCGTATTTCCGGGCTTTTTTTTTTTTTTCCTATGCCCCCCCAAACATTTGCTAATTTTATTTCAGCACCTCTTTTGGGTTGATAGGGTGGAGGTCTCTTCACCCTTTGATGGAAAGGGACTTTTCCCTTTTTTTTCCCCATCCTCACAATTCATCCCCCTTTAAATTGATTATATTTTTAACACTTTTCCCAAAAAGCCAATGAAAAAGGGGGGGGAATCTCTGTGATTTTTAAGGGTTTTTTATTTTAATTTCAGATAAATGCCCCTCCTTGCCCTAAAAACTGTCAGCCCGGCTCCCCAAAAGGGGTACAGTTTAACATCTGGAGACCCCCCGTCTTACCTTTTTGGGGGACGAGGACTTTGCTAACATCCTCCGAGGGGGGGGCGCAATTTTTACAAGAAAACCCCCGGGGGGAAAAAGGAAGGGGAGCCAGTTTTAACTTTGGGAGACAGCTAAAGCGGTCTTTAAAGGGGTCCCCCTTGATTCCCCTACCCAAACACCCTCGGAAGGTGGTTGCGGATCAAATTGGGATTTTTGAGTGGGAAGTTTTTAAGGCCAACTTTAAACAGATTTTCCTTTTCCAACCCAACTCCGCACCAAACTCCAATGCTCAAACCCAATTTTAAAAAAAGGGGTTATGAGGGGCGGGCGGGAGTATAGAGAGGTGCCCCGGCGTTTCCCGGATGTCAGCAAAAATTTTTCCCAGGTTTGGAAACAGGGGCGGGGGGGTTTTTTTAACCCAAATTTTCTAAGGGGAATAACTCAGTTCCAATATCAAATTCATTAAGGACTCCCCCCCCCCGGGGGCGGGGGGGGGGGGGGGAATTTCAATTGCAATCCCCCTGCTACTGCTTTTAAAAAATGTACTATGCGGGGAGTTTTTATGACCATTTTTTATTAAACCAGAAACCTTTCCCGAGACGGGGACCCCTCAGACGGGTTTGGGGCCGTCTGCTCTCCCCCTCCCCCCTTTCTGGGGGAGATAGGGACTACCTTAACCAAAAACCCGGCCAAAATGAAGAAAATCTCTAGGGTTTTTTAAAAAGGGGATAATAAAAAAAAACCCCCCCGGCCCCCAATGCTTTTCTAAAAAGGGGAGGAAAATTCAAACAAGATTTTTAAATTTCCCTAAAGGCACTCCCCTTCTAACCACCCATCTCTAATCTATTTCTGACAAAACCACTCCCATCCCGAAACCCCAATATGAACCGGGCGTTTTTTAAAATTTTTACCGAACCCGGGGAAAGGCCCGTGTCCTTCCCCCCTCGTACCGCCAAATTTCATTAATAAATGTTGACTTAAAAAATTATTTCAAAGGGGTGTTGGCGGACGGCTGGCCACTTTCTTCTTCCTGTCTTCATTAGCCCCTAAACAGACGGGATTCGTTAAAGGCAAGCACCCATCTCTAATCTTCGAAAATTTAAATTACTGTCCTGGATTTGATCAAAGTAACCCGGGGGGCTTTCTTTTCCGTCTCCAGCTGCCCTTTTCCATTTAAAGGCAAAAAAAACTTTTCCCCCGGGGGTTTCAGCTGGAGATGGCTGGGACAGTGATGGACGGATTCGGATTCCCAGGGAGCCCTTCCCTTTTCTTTTTATCTTTTCACTATATACCCCAAACCCCCGGGGGCCCTCAAATCTATCCCCCCGGGAGTATTCTTTCTAGGGCCATTTCATTTTTTGGGGAGGGGGCACTCGGCCGGGGATGCCCTTTATCCCCCCCTACTGTTTAAATTTTGGGCCATAAAGCCGCTCTCCAGACCCTTTTTTGGCGGCCTAACCAGATCTCCTGGCTTTAAAAATTTTGGGGTTCCCCAAAAATATTAAGTTCTCCTTTTTTGGGTTTGATGATCTTCTGTTTTATCTATCTGACCTTTAATTTGGTGGGGGTTTTCAAATAGCTTCTTTACATGAGTTTTGGGCCTTTTCCCTGGGGCTTAAAAGGTTTTATTGTTTCTAAGTAAAATTTTTTGGATCTCCCCCCGGGCCATTCCCCTTTTTCCTCACATCTGCTTTTCAATTTACCAAATTTTCCCTGCGGGGGGCCCTCCATAAAGTATCGGGGAATAAATTTTCGGTTTTTTTCCCCTGAGCCCCATTTATCACCGTTCAATTCCCCCCCTCTTTCCTCAAAATTGGTAAGGAACTAGAACGAGGGATGCATTCTTCCACTCCCCTTATTTTCCCCTAAAGGGCTCATCTTCATCTTTTCAAAAATGTAAATTCCCCAAAAAAAATTTTTTGTTTTAAAAAAAAAACAATCCCCCTTTTTGGGTTTTTAGACATAAAGATGTTTTGACAACTTTTATCTGCTTTCACTTTCTTTTCCTAGGGGAAAAAAAAAAAAAAACCCGGGATACCCCTTTGGGCTAAACTTGATCCCCCCAAGGGGTTTTAAGGGGGGGGGGTAAATTTGGGCCAAAGATTTTTGGGGTTTTTATAATCTGGGCCAAAGCCCCCTGCGTCAGGGATGGGAGGGGGTTTTAAACAGCCCCTTACCGGGATATTCCAATCTCTCTACTGAGGGGGCACGGGTTCCCCCAATGGCGTTTCCCCGGGGCCTTTTCTTAAATCCCAAATTTTTTTCGGGCTTTTTCCCTAAGGTGGCAAAACATACCTCTTTTGTGAGGGACCCCCGTTTCGGACCCTTTGGAAAGGGCCCCTGTAAAACCCTGTTCTCTCTGCCCCTTACCATCCCAGTAGATACCTTCCTATCTTTTGGAAACCCGGGAATTCAAACCTGCCTTGATAACCCCCAAAAATTTAAAGTCTGGAGGATTTAAAGGGATCTTAACTTTTTCCCCGGGCTTATTAAACCCTTCCCACCAACGGAATTTATTTTTCTCTCGGGAATTATCTCAAAAATATTCCCCCCCCTTTCCTTTGGGCTTTTTTTGGGCCTACCCCCCAAATAGTGATTTTTATAAAAGGGTAAGGACATGGGGCCCAAGCTCTTTTTTAATTAAAATGCTTTTAAATAATGTCTTTTGGCCCCTTACTTTTTTCAACAATCATCTCTACCCACCGGCTAAAATGCTGGTCTTCGTGGGGGTTTTCAGAAAGATGAGGGGTTTTTGCGGGGTTTTTTGTTTAATTTGGGAAAAGGTCAAAACCCTAACCAGGAATATTTTTCTACAATTCTCCGGGGTTTTGGTTTGGGAAGATCCATAAATATATATTTAAATGAAAAAGGGGGAAGGGAAAACCACTTTCCCTTTAATTTGCCCATTTCCGAAATTTTACGGTTTTAAAATATCCCCCCCATCCAGCTTGCCCGAACCGTTTAAAACGTCCGTCCAAAAAGTGGGGCCAACCCCCCCGCACGGTTTTTGGGCCAAGAATTTTGGCCCTGTGGGGAAAACCATAAACTTCTGGGAGAACAGTCATACAAACTCTGAATTTTTTAAGTTTCGGTGTCATTTAACTTTGACCCCAAAACACCTCCTTTTCCATAATTTACCAAAAAAACATTTTGGGAAACCCCCCAAATTTCGGGCCCCAAAAATTTTTATTGGGCGGCTAAAAGAACCCTTTACTGCCAAAATTTGGTTGGGAAACCCAAACGGGTCCCCTAAACATTGAAAGGAAGGGGACCCAGGGGGTAAAACATCATCCAAAAATGGACAGAACCCGATTTTTATCAGGCAAAAGGAAAAAACCCAAATGCTCTAAAATTTTTTCAAAGAAATGGCAGGAGTTCATAGGTAACCTTTTACACCCCCCAGGAGATCAGGGCGGGGCCTTTTTTGTCTACACCCCTTTAAACCCTCCCCTCACCCTAAGCCCGGGCACTCGGGGGGGCTTTGGATGTCTGAAATCCCATAACATGGATTTTTTTAACCTCGGGCCATATCCTACACCAGGGCCCTGGAAAATCGCTTGGTAACTGGGGCGTAAAGAGTTGGGGGGTGAATTTGTCCCTTTTATCTTTTTTCTCCCCTCAGGCTTTGGGAAAAACGGGGGCCTTGGGCGATCTCGAAACCTTTTGTATCACAGGGGGATTTTTTTTAAAACCTTTTTTTTCCCAGCCCTTATTTTGGATTACAAGGTGTAATGTGATTATGTCTCTTATACTCCCTGGAAATGGGTACCACTTTTTCTCTTTTGTTTTTCGTTTTTTTTTGGTTTTTTTTTTTCTTTTTGGGGGGGGGTTTTTTTTTATTATTTTTTTGTTTTCTTTTTTTAAAGTAAAGGGATGGAGCCCTTCTTTTGCTTAAATTCTTTTTAATTATGTTTACCAAAAAATGTCTTTAAATGCTTTTTTGTACTTTCATTGCTTAGTTTTTTTTCTTAATTGTAGTAATGGAGGCCTTATATTATTTTTTTTGTGTGTCGGGGTATTTATCTCATCAAATTTGGAAAAGTTATTATAGGGTTTTTTGTTTTTGGGAAAAAATTTAATAAAAATTATTTTTCCCAAAAAAAAAAAAAAAAAGCGGGGGTTTTTAAAATTGGGCCAAATGGGAGAGCAAAGAAAACGTTTCTTATGGGGTTTTCAAAATGCAATCTAAAAATAAAAATTTGTACATGGGCGGGAAAATCAAAGGGAATAACACCCCATTAAGTTGAAACCGATTGAAATAAAAAATTTAAACAATAATAAAGGGAAAAGGAAAAAAATAAACAAAAAAATAGAATTCAATGATTTTAATTTTTTTATTTTCTTTATTTTTTTTTACCCAAGGGAAACAAAAAATATGGGTGTAAAAAAATTTAAAAGAAAAAAAAATAAATTCATTAAATTCAATTTATTCTTTTATTTTCTTTCCCCCCCCATATTATTTTTTCATTTTATATACACATGGGTACAACTTTAATGAGTTTTTTATCATTTAAATTTCGGGGCCATGAAACAAGTTTTTTTATAGATTGCATTAAAAACCCAAAAGGGGAGGGGGGTCGCTCGCTCTCCCATTGGCCAAATAACCGGGGCCTCTTTTAATTTGGCCCAATCCCAAACAAGCTCGCTCTGCATTTCTTTTCCCCATAAAAACCTATGAAAAAGGGAAACCCAAATCCCCGCTGTTTGGGCAAAAGGCGGCCCGAGCCCCTATTCCCCAAAAACCAATCACAGTACTAGAATATTTCCCATAGACATAATAATTTTTTGGGGGCCCCCCCTTTCAAAAGGGCCCCCCTTCTTTCCCCAATAAAAATTAGACACACTACATATGATTGGTGGTTTCCCCATATTTTCCCCGCCGGGTCTCAACAATCAGCTCTTTTCGGGGCCTTTTTTTAACTTTTTTTTTTTTAAATTTGGTTCCCTCCTTTTAAATTTTGATTTGGCAATACTTTTTCCATAGCTTAAAGGGGTCACTGTCTCCCCCTATTCTGATTGGCTGGTTTTTTGGCCGCCCAAAATGAGAATAGCTTACAAAATTTTAAATTTTACTGTATTTCCCGGAAATTTTTCCAAAAATAAAATTCCTGGATTTGCGGTTTTTTCTTGTTTTTTTAAAAAGTGATTTTTTTTAAAGGTATTTTTTTAGTAGTTTTTGGGGCTTTTTTTTCAGATAATTTTTAAAACACGTAAAAAAAGCGTTTTTTTAAATTCATACCCCCTTTGGGGGGCAAGGATATGTTTAAATTTTTCACTCATTTCCACCCTTTCCCCAAATTGGAAAACTGTTAGGGGGCGCCCCTTTCTGCTCAAAGGGGCCCCCCCCCGGGGCCCCCACCAAAACCCCTTTGGCAGGGCGGTGAATTTTTTCCCCCCAAAATTTTATGACCCGCACCTCCTGGGAAACGGCCCAAAATTTAGGGGGGCAGTCCCGAAACGGGCCCCCTTTAAGTCCCCACACTGCCCTTTCAAACACTGGGAGGGGGCGGGGACTTTACCCCGCATGAAATAAAGCGCACCTCTTGTACAATTCTTGTATGGAGCACCATTGATGTAATAAAGAAACATTGCATTCAAGCATCTAAAAAATCGAGTGCTGTTAATACTCTTTGTTGACACACACTGACCTGTCTATTTAATCTGATAATTTTAAGCTACACATTACAAACACATTAAAATCTTATTAAAATTTTTAAAAAAAAAAACTGAAAATAACTGGTTTAAAATTTTTTATTTTTTCTACTAACTTACACAAAGGCTCACAATTTTTTTTTTGTTGCTTTTTTAAAAATTTCCCTTTCACTGCCCTCCAAGAGCTATAACTTTTTTTTATTTTTCCAACTACATAGACATAAGAGGGTTTGTTATTGTGGAGCATTTTTATAGCGCTCATTTTTTTAAAATTTTTTTGTTGACAAGTTGTCTGTATCGGGGCAGGTCAAAAAATTTCAGTGATAATTTATAGGGTTGGTTATGGGGGGCCAAGGCAACCTGTGCGGGGGTTTTGGGCGGGCACACCCTTTTTCCCCCTGTTAATGTGGGTGGCGCACCCATGTCTCGAGCTCTCCCAAATTTTACTCCAAAAACCCTTCCCCCTCGCCCTCTTCCTGGGGGCTGCCCGGGCCTTTCCCCCTCTGCTAATTAAAAAGGGGCCCCCCCACAAAACGGGGTGATTAGTCATCACCGGCCCGACCCAAAAAAATTTTAGCCCTAAACCATTTTCTTTAGTGCCCCAGGGCCTACTGAGAAAGCGTTCCTAGAATCGATTCCATGGAAATTTCCCTTTAAACCCACGATCCCCCCCTTTTGGCTGCCACACAACCAAAAGCCTTTTTAAAAGTGGGAAAGGCGCCCTTTGGTTAGTCCCCCCCGCAAAAGCCCAACCAAACCTTGCTGGGGCACTGGTAAAATACGGGGGCCCCTACTTAGACTTTGCCCCCCCGGGCAATGGCTATACCACCATTTGGGGTTGGCCAAAAGGACAGAAAAGATACCCCCAAATGGTGTTAGGGCTTTGCGTGGATACATTATAGAGACCAATAGCTGGTGGTTGGTGGGGGGGGGGTGCCTGAAAAGAAAACCCCGTCACAAAAAGTAAAAAACTGACCACGATTTTTGCAGCAGGGGCTGGATGGCTTTTCGGGCCGGGGGTGGGGCAAAGGCCAAATGTGGTCCACAGACCGGAAGTTTTTAAAGTACCGTTCACTGGTTGGGACCCTTGAGAATTGGGAAAACACGCGGGGAGCGGCCCAAAGGGAGGAGAACCCCCCCAACGTCACGACAGGCAGGCAGGCAGGTTTTTGTAGCACAAAGGAAACCTGCGAGGAATTTAAGTCGGGAGGGGTATTCCCAAAAGGGGGCAGAAGTAAGTGTAAACAAAGGGGTCAAATACGGGGAAATTTTGGTTGCGGGCAGAAAGTTTGAAAGGAAATCAATAAAGCCAAACTCTGGGATAAAGGGGACCCAAGGGATCTTAAAAGGGGAAAGAAAACCCACCAATTCAAAAAGGGGTTCCAAATACTCATCTACAGCTTTAAAAACACATAAAAAAGGGGTTAAACCCCAAAAAAAAAAAAAAAAAGGGAAAATACAATTTACAAAAAAGTCAAAAGGGGAAATAAAAATTTTACAATCTTTTATTGATTAAAATAAAAAAATATAAAAAAAAAAATATGTCCAAATAGGAAAAATTTAAGGGCAAAAAACCAACCCTAAAAAAAAAATGCCCATTTTTCAAACAAGGCATAAAAAAACAACCTTTCCCTGAATATGAAATTTTATTTAAATTTGTAAAACCTTTTAAAAAATTTAACTTTAATTTTAAATGTCTTCTTTTAGGGGAATCAAGGGTGATTAAATAGTATAAAATTTCCCCATCAAGAGGACTTTACAAAAATCCCAACACCTCTCACCACAAAACATTCCCAAGGGGAAATAGGGGGAATGGAGGGGGATGCCTAAAGGGAAAATGGGAAAAGCCCCCCGACGCTCCTTTTCACCAAGCTTTCTAAAAGAGGCTTAAGGGGAATTTTTACAACAAAAAAAAAGGTTCTTTTTATAAAAAAACATAATTATCTAATTGTAAAACCACCCCCAATTTCCATTCAAATTGGCCAATAGAAGGGTTTTGGGAGCAGGGGAAAACAAATCCCTACCCAAAAAAGGGGGGCAGCAACTATTTTCCACAAAACTCCGATTTTTTTGGGGGGGGTGGGGGGGGGGGGGGGGGGGGGGGGGGGGGTGGGGGGGGGGGGGGGAAGAAAGATGAAACGAAAATGCAAAAATACATGGGCTCACTTCCAGCCCCGCAAGTTTTTACACATCCCTAATACACGGGATCAAAACATACCCGTGTCACCAAAAAAAGGTGGGGGCAGGCGCAGTTCAAAAAATCATTTTTAAAAGCACCTTTTTGGGAAGATTTGGAAAAAAATTAACCCGCCCTTTTTCACCGCATCGCATCATAAGAAATCGGGGCCGGTAGCCCAAAAAAGGGGGGGTGGGCCCCCATGACAACGGGAAAAGGTCACTGTGCGTTTATACAAACCAAAGTCAAAAAAAGATGCCAACAAAAAAACGGGGGCACACATGCGCCCCACACAAAACAAAAAGAGCGCCCTGTAAATTTAAATATTTATTTTTTAAAAAATTTGGGTACCTATATCAAAAAAATTATATACTATTTAAAAATTGCTTTTGGGAAAAAAAATATAATTCTCAAAGTGGCTTCATATTCCCTTTTTATTACATATGATTAAGGAGGGAAAAAAAGGAAAAAAAAGGGGAAAAAATATATAAAATATAATATTTTTATATATATAAATATTAATTAATATATATATATTATATTTTAAAAATTAATTATTATATAAAGGGAAGTGAAATAGAAAAAAAGAGGTTTTTTTTTCACATAAACCGGCTTTTTCCATTTAAAATTTTCCCCAAACTGCCCTATTTTTGCAATCCCCAAACTGTCTATTATGCAAGGGTTTAAATTAGGACCCCCTCACAGATACATAAAAGCTGATTGGTATTGTGCCCGATTCCCTGTCGGGTTTCCCAAAGGGGGTAATAATCGTTTTAAAATTCATAAATTGTGTACACAAGAAGTTTGATGACATTTTTTTTGGCACCCAGGGTTTTTAAGCCATTTTTGGGGAGAGTGACATTTACATCTTTTATTGGGGTCCCTGTCGGGCAACCCTGCATAGACACATGCCATAGCACTTTCCCCATTTTCATGCCATGAATATTTCGCCCGGGAAAAAATTTTATGGGTTTTGGGGCTATTAAACAGGGCAAAAAAAAAAAGGGAAAAAGGACAAAGTCATTCAAATTTGGTGAAGGTGAAGCCTAAAATATAAATTTTGAAATAAATAGGGTTTTTTATAAAATTTTTTATAAAATCATACTAATAAAATGTATGTTTTAAATTTGAAAATTCCAAAAAACCAATTAATAAATTTCTTTTTAATAAATTGTAAATAAAAAAGGGGTGATCACATTATAAAATTTGGGGCATACTAAAAAAAACCAATAAAAAATAAAAATTTATTTAAAACAACAAAAAAATTAAAAACCAAAACAAATAAATTTGAAAAATAGGGGGGGAAGAAAAAAAAAAAAAAAATAAAAAATTTTCCCAGCATATAAAAATATAACAATACACCACATTAATAAACCAGTAAAAATTATTTTAAAAATTAAAAAACAGAAATTATGTTATTAAAAACAAGAAATAAAATCATATATACTGCAAGAAAATTTCTTACAAGAATGGGGAAAAAGAAATCTTTTCATTAAGTCCATATGGTGAGTATGTTCGTAATTTAAAAAATCCATTTGCACTCCACCTTTTCCCAAAATCGTTGAGATAAATCACCTCTCTTACACCCAAAGAGATTTTAAATCAATGTGTCGAAAAACTTAGTGGGTGTCCTTTGCAATCATGTTTCTCAAAGAAGTGTTTTGCCACCAGTTTTAGTTTCGATATCAGTTCCAATTGATTATTTTGAAGTTTAGATGCAGAACGTATGTCTCTCAGATGCTCCTGAACTCTGACACGCAATTCACGAGTTGTCATTCCTATATAGATTAAATTACAAGGACATGTAAGATAATAGACAACTCCCAGTCTTCAAAATGGTGCTTTCTAATTAGATTTTTTGAACTGCGCCTGCGCACCTTTGGTGACACGATATGTTTTGATCTGTGTATCGTGTATGTTTTGATCTGTGTAAATTCTTGAGGCGCGTGGTGGAAGTGAGCGAAATATTTTTGCATTTGCGTACATCTTTCTTCCGGACGCCGGAGTTTTGCTGAAGTAGTGCTGCAGCTTTAGGTAGGGATTTGTCTGCGATGCTCTAATTACACCTTCTATTGCCCAATAGAATGAATTGGGGGTGGGTTTTCAATTAGATAATTATGTATATATATGGACCTTTTGTGTTGTATCATTAAACCTCTTGAGAAAGCTTGGCTAAACGCGCGTCGAGGCTATCCCATTTCCTTGGCAGTGCATCTCCTCCATTCCTGTATACACTTGGTAATGTATTGTGTGTGAGAGGTGTGGCATTATTGTATGCCCATCTTGATGTGTCTATATACTATTTAATCACTTAATATAAGACACTTTAATACTAATGTTAAATATTATAGGTTATACACTTTAAATAACTTTCTATATTCAGGAATGTTTTTAGCCTTAAATTTGTCCTATTTGTGACATATTAGTTTTTAATATTTATTATTGAATCAATAAAGATTGTCAATATATATTTCCTTATGAATTTTTTGTCATTGTATTCTTTTTTGGTTAACATCTTCAAGAGGAGAGCCAGGAAGCTTGAGGAAGACAGGAACTAGGTACTAACTGAATACTCAGGCAGGGAGAAACACAGGTGCACACCTTAATACAGTATACCCGAAAAGCCATGAGTAAGAGACCCTTTCTCGAATTGTGTCGGCATGGGTATGGGTACTGAATGAATACCATCATAACCATGTATCTCCCATCATGAGTAATCTCCACATGTTTTAATATTTTCTACAATAAAGATTTTTTTACAAAGATTTTTTTTATGACTGGACTCCCCCCTACCTGGTTTGGAAGCTGGTGGATGCCATATGGCGAGTGTTTGTTGAATTACACACCTTAATATAGCCTCGGAGAGCAGGTAAGATGGCCACTGAAGCTACAGTGGCCATCTTGCAAAGAGGCAGAAATGCCCACAAAACAGGTTAAACATAAAAACAGGACTGGATCCTTACACATGGATCCCGCCAAAGTGCCTCTGCTGAGCAGCGTGGAACTCACCACCATCAAGGTCCAACAGTTGCAGCAGATCGCAGAACAGGCGCAGCAGCTCAATCAGCTGACCGCTATGATGCAGCAGCCTCACAACACTCAGCAGCAGCAGCCGTCTCTCATGGCTCCCTCAAAGTCACTGGCTCCTGCAGTGTCTGTCGGCCCTCAACTACGTTTGTCTATGCTGACAAAGTTTGATGGAGACCCTAAGGCCTGCAGACGTTTCATCACCTAGTGCTCCCTGCATGTGGAACTGATGGCCTTCATCACCCAGTACTCCCTGCATGTGGGTGATGAAGGCCTAAAGTCTAAATTGGTTTTTGTGGTTAGCCTTTTGCTGGGAAAGAAGTCAGCTAACCTCTCTATGCTCCTGACTGAATTCCACAGTGTCTTCGAGGAGCCAGACCGTGAATTCCTCCTGAGACTGCTCTTTTAAACTTGTGTCAAGGGGACTCCTCTACTGGAGAGTATGCTTTATAATTCCGCACCCGGACCTCGTAATTGTCCTGGAATGATGCAGCCCTTACAGCCACGTTCAAAAAGGGTCTCTCCAGCAGAGTAAAGGATGTGCTGGCAGCGCAGTATTCTCCATCTTACTTGTGTGACCTTATTCACTTGGCCACTCACATTGACTTGTGTTTTTTGGGAATTTCTTAAACGCTTTCCTGATGACCAACTATTGCCTACCTGTTATCCATGCAAGAGACTAAGGCCATGTCGGCTTACGTACAAGAAAACTGACAAGTCCTCCTCTCCTGCCGGCGCTGGGTTCTTCTTTGTAGAGGAAAAAGATGATTCCCTATGTCTATATATTGACTATCACAGTTTCAACAAAATAACCATGAAGAACCATTATCCTTTACCATTAATTACTGGACTCTTTGACTCTTTAATCTCATTCGGACCCGTGAGGGTGAGGCGTGGGAGACAACACTCTTGATGGGCACTTTGAGTATTTGGTGATAGACTTCGGTCTGTGGAATGCTTCAGAGGTTTTCCAGGAATTTGTCAACAACATATTCAGAGATCTCCTGTATATCTTTGTCCCATTGGATTCATATGTACCAGGTACTGAGGCATCTACAAAGTAATCCCTCTAGGCCAAGTTGGAGAAGTGCCTCTTCCACCAGACCAGTCTTCTGTTTCTCAGGTACATCATCTCGGACAAGGGTCTGCAAATGGACCCTGCAAAGTCATCAGCTGTTTTGCAGTGGCTGCGGTCTGTCGGTCTTCGGGCCATACAGTGTTTTCTGGGTTTCACCAACTACTACAGGCATGTTTCATCCCACATGTCTCTACACTGGTGACACCAATTGTGGCGCTCACCAAGAAGAATGGTGACCCAAAACTATTATCTCCTGCGGCCGAAGAAGCCTTCTGTAAATTAAAGTTGGCCATCACCTCTGCACCTATTCTATCCCAACCTGATACTGAGAAGCCTTTCTCCTTAAAGGCTGATGTCTCTACCACCAACGTCTATTTGGTGAAAGAGATCTTGGGCATTAAGACAATCAGGGGGAGGCAATACTTTCTCATCAACTGGAAGGGGTTTGGGCCGGAAGAAAGATCTTGGGAGGACAACATCTTGGACCACGAGTTGGTGCTGATGTTCCTTTAGTCTAGAAGAAGGGGCAGACCAAAGGCGGGGTACTGTTACAGGTGCCCCCACTACCCATGCTGTGTGTTGCGGATGCATCCGTTTCCTCGTGGCTAGAGTCCCTGCCCATCCTACTCACCACACTCCCCGTTGTCCTCCTGACGTGTGTGGTAGCTCTGCTAGATTTAGAGGGTGTAGGGATTAGCTCACTGGTAGCACGGGAAAACACAGTCTGCGACGTCCGTTTATTCCAGTCACTGGCGTTTATTGCTCCACATCAAATAAACAAGGAAACACAATGCAGCTTATCCTCAGCCGAACAAAACATAAGCTAACACCTTCGTGTTTGTATCACTCACAGTCCTTTAGGGGTGCTTTACAGACACCCTGCTGTAGACGTCCTCTCCAGCTCCCACAGTGTCAGATCTTCTGACCAGTCACACTGCACACCTTACCTGCAAAGCTTACATAGGACTCCCGTAAACCCAGGCCTGGACCTGGAACATGGGAGTAGCCAACCCACCCAGCTCTTTTGGCTACTCCAGTAAAAAGCCTTCCCCGATTAACCGCATAGCAGTTATGCTAAACGTATGAAACGTGTGTCAGTGGCCGAATGCCGCTGACACCAGTACTACATGGCTTTTTACCACACCAAGACCAGGCATCTCGGTGAGACATATCGGCCGTCCACCACGGCCCCTTGTGGTTTCCTACATCCCCCCCCCCCCCCCCCGCCTAAAACTGGGGTTTTGGGCAACTTCAGCCACCAAACTGTACACCCTTGATAAGGCATCCGCGTTTCCCTGAAGTTTGCCTGGCCTATGCTCTACGGAGAATGAGAAATCCTGTAAAGTGAGCAACCACCGGGTCACTCACGAATTGTTTCCTTTCTTCTCCCGCATCCATTATAGTGGGGCATGGTCGGATACCAGCCTGAACCTCCTTCCTAGCAGATAATACCTAAGGGAGTCTAATGCCCACTTTATGGCCAAACATTCCTTTTCCACAATGGCATAATTCCTCTCTGCTGGGGAGAGCTTCCTACTTAGGTACATTACCAGGTGCTCTTCACCATTTATCTCCTGGGACATGACTGCACCCAGACCCACATCTGAAGCGTCCGTTTGGACCACAAACTCCCGGGAGAAGTCCGGGGCTACCAACACTGGTTGTCTGCACAGGGCCTGTTTCAGCTCCTGAAAAGCCCCCTCTGCTTCGGGGGACCATTTAATCATGGCCAACATTCTCCCCTTTGTCAAATCCGTCAATGGGACGGCTATCTCGGCAAACCTAGGGATAAATCGCCTATAATAACCAACTATGCCAAGAAATGCCCTGACCTGTTTCTTGGTGAGGGGGCGGGGCCATTTCTGAATAGCCTCGACCTTATTCATCTGGGGTTTAATTACCCCAAGTTCTAACATCCTTTGAACTTCCTTGGCGATAACTTCCCGACGGGCTTCCGAGACCCTATATGACTTTAGGTTCACTCGGACCTGGGGGTCTGTGAGGATCTCATGGGTTATCACATTAGTAAAGCCAGGGGTCTCTGTGAACAAATCTCCGTTCTGTTCAAGTAGCTCCCTGCATTCTTGCTTCTGATAGGGGGACAGGTTCTCTGCAATCTTCACTGCCTCCACTTTGGACGTAGGTTGTCCTGTAAGGCAGAGGGACTCAGGGGACTCCCTTTCTCTTCAGTGTTTTAACAGGTTGACATGGTACACCTGAAAAGGTTTTCTCCTTCCTGGCTGATGTACCCTGTAGTTAACCTCTCCTATCTTTTCAACGATCTCGTAAGGCCCCTGCCACTTAGCCAAAAACTTACTCTCATTGTGGTCATAAACGCTAAACCCGGGGCTCCCCTGGAACTGTCTTGGTTTGGCAGACCTATTATATATCCTGGACTGGGCCTCTTGCGCCTGCAGAAGATGTTCCTTTACCACAGGCATCACCCGGGATATTCTCTCCTGCATCTGGGCTATATGTTCTACCACACTCTTATGAGGAGTAAGCTCAGCTTCCCAGGTTTCCCTCGCCACATCCAACAGCCCCCTAGGGTGCCTGCCATACAAAAGTTCGAAAGGTGAGAACCCGGTGGAGGATTGGGGTACTTCCCTAATTGAAAATAACAGGTAAGGTAACAGACAGTCCCAGTCCCGTCCATCCTTCTCTACCACCTTTTTATCATGGCTTTCAAGGTCTTATTAAATCGCTCTACCACGCCGTCCGTCTGAGGGTGGTAGATGGAGGTGCGCAACTGGGTGACTTTCAGAACTTTGCATAGTTTTCTCATCACCTTGGACATGAACGGGGTTCCTTGATCCATTAGAATCTTCTTGGGAATCCCCGTTCGGGAGAAAACATGAACCGACTCCCTGGCTACCCACCTTGGGAGGTATTTCATGGGGAAACGGCTTTGGGTACCGGGTGGCATAATCTACACATTACCAAGAGGTATTGGTGCCCCCCTGGTTTGATTTACCACAGGTCCTACCAGGTCCTAGCTATCATTTCAAAGGGGACCTCAATAATTGGCAAGGGACCAGAGGACTTTCGGAAATTTGTCACTGGGGAAGTCACCTGACACACAGGACAGGACCGGAAAAATGTTCCTGATTTCTCGGTAACATCCTGGCCAATAGAACCGCTGCAGATTCTCTCAACCGTTTTACCCGCCCCTAGGTGACCCCCTAACACATGGGAGTGGGCCATATCCTTTGACCCAACCCGCCTATATGGACCCAGAACATAAACTGTTCCACCAATTCATCCCTTATTTTGGTCACACGCTACAATAAATCATTTTTTAAGGCAAAGTGAGGAACCGATTCTCTGCCCCCGGCCCCTGGGTACCCCATTGAGGACAGTCACAGCCCCATTGCCTTTTTTAATGTCCAATCCTGTAGCGGGGTTGTACCAAAATTCCCTCAGGTAATCTGACTGGGGAATGTTTTCCCCCACATTAGCCTCCCACTATTTTCTCCCACCAGGACCAATAGCGAAACTCAGAGATTACCTCCTGTTCCCCAACACCAGGGTTATCCCGGGCCCCCTTGGACCCCTCCTGCTTTTCCCCACAGGCCCCAGAACACCGGTCAAATCACGGCCCACAATCATCTATGCATTAAATTCGTCACCACCCAAACATTGGGAGTCAAGTACCCCATTCTATCCCCAGGTTAACTTGGGCCATGGGGTACACCTTGGTGTCCCCATGAATACACGTAACCCCCAGGGTTCTTCCTGGGACCAGTTCATGAGGACCAGTGGCCACAATGGGTGTAACCAGGCTCCCCGAGTCCAACAGTCTAGACACTCGGGTTCCAGTCACAGTCAGGGTGCACATCTGGGGTCCCTCTCCCAGTTCAGCCATGGCACTGCACGCCGGTTGCGCAAACAGGGAACGGCGGTGGGCCGCAGAGCAGTCCATGGGTTCTGTGGTGAGATGACACTGGGCTGCCATGTGACCCGGGCCCTGACATCGCCAACAAACGATATCCCTGGACAATCCTCTAGCGCCTGGGTCGGGCCTACCCCTGGACTTGGCACCACCCTCTCGCAGGGTTTTGGGTCCCATCTTCCGAGGGTCCCCATCTCTCCGGGCCTCCCAGTATGGGTATTTCAGGCTTCCTATACCCCCTAGGGATTTCTCCATGGCGTGAAACCTCTCCACTAGTCCCACCAGGTCATCTGCTGTCTGGGGGTCCCCCTGCGCAACCCAGCACTGTACGGGGCGCGGAAGAGAGTGCATGAAATGGTCCATGACCACCCGCTCCACCATTTGAGCTGGGGAGCATACCTCCGGCTGTAACCATTTCTGGACTAGATGTAGCAAGTCAAACAACTGCGACCTCGGAGGTTTCCCCACACTGTACGCCCACTGGTGTACCCTCTGGGCCCGAACCGCCAAAGTAACGCCAAGGCGGGCGAGGATCTCCGCTTTTAACTTAGGGTACTCCTTAGCGTCCTGCAAGGCAAGATCGTAATACGCCTTCTGGGGATCTCCAGTTAAATAGGGGGCCAGAACCTCAGCCCACTGCTCCGGTGGTAGCTTTTCCCGGTCTGCAACCCGTTCAAATACAGTGAGGAAGGCTTCAACGTCGTCCTCCACGGTCATCTTCTGGAGAGCCTCCCGTACAGTCCTCCTGGCGTGATGGCCGCCATCACGGATTGGCGTAGCTGGCGTCTCTCGGGCTCGCATGGCCTCCGTCAGTACGGACATCTGCTGGATTAGCAGTTGATTGGTGGCCTGCTGAGCCTGCATGGCTTCCGTATGGATCCTCTGCTGCTGCGCTGTGGCCTGTTGCTGAGCCTGCATGGCTTCCCTGTGCGCTGCCTGCTGCTGCTCTGAGGCCTGTTGCTGGGCCTTCAGGGCTTCCATATGAGCCGTCTGCTGCTGAGCTGTGGCCTGTTGCTGCTGCAGATTTGCCTGCACTAGGTGCTTGATGAGCTCCTCCATAGTGGAAGCTGTGGCTTGGCTCTGTGTTGCAGCCTTCACCCAGGACATAGATTTCAGGATTATGCCCTTTGCATCCTCCACCACTTATAGGGATCAGATCACTGATCTCTACAATTTCTTTGCAGATTGTGCCGCTAAACTCCGTTCGCTGTGGTTTTTGACGCTAAACTCCGTTCCGCCACGGATTTTGACGCTAAACTTCGTTCCGCCGCAGATTTTGACGCTAAACTCCATTTCGCTGCGGATTTTGACGCCAAACTCCATTTCACTGCGGATTTTGCCACTAAACTCCGTTTCTAAACTCTATTTCTATGCAGATTTTGCCGCTAAAATCCGTTTGCTGCAGATTTTGCCGCTAAAATCCGTTTGCTGCAGTATTGCCGCTAATCTCCGTTTCGCTGTGGATTTTGCTGCTTAAATCCGTTTGCTGCAGATTTTGATGGTAAACTCCGTTTCGCCGCGGATTTTGATGCTAAACTCCGTTTCTAAACTCTATTTCTATGCAGATTTTGCCGCTAAAATCCGTTTGCTGCAGATTTTGCCGCTAAAATCCGTTTGCTGCAGATTTTGCTGCTAAAATACGTTCACTGCGGATTTTTAAAATCCGATTCTGTCAGACTCAAACACGTATCTAACAAATAGCAGTGTGATTTACATTGCTTTTAATATGAAACAAGTATCGTGTTCAGACGAGTGGTCTCTGATGCGTTTCATTGCGTCTTTCGGATCCATCTTTCGGATCCGTTCTACGAAATGAAATTGATTCTTGATCCAAAAGACGCAGCAGGAGCCCTATTATAAACTATAGGGAGTGAACCTGCTGCATCCAACACGCATCCAAACACACAGCTGCATGTTGAACCAACACGGATCCATGAATGCAATAATGTGCTGTACATCTCCGTTTGTAGGCGGAGTCACACCCAATGGCTTGATTTATGCAGACATTAAAAACCAGACTTGAAAACAAGCAAAAAATTTGCCAAAAAACGGCCGTTTTTTTTAAACAGCTTTTGCCCGTCAGGGGACAAAAAATTCAGTTTTCTGAAAGTTTTTAGGATTTGGTTTTCAGGTGTTTTTTGTCCACTGCAGGAGAGACACAGCCTAATGTTCACATGTGAACTAGACTAAGATTAGTTCTTGGGGTCTATGGACCTTGGCCACCTGTGGATACCTGTGAGCAGGGATGCAGACATATACTGTGGCGTTCCTTCTGCATATCCACAGTGAAATAGAGTAAGGGGATGTGCACATGGCGTCTTTGGATCTGTGTGAGTCCAAAAAGTGTATCCAAAAATGCAGCGTCTTTCGGATGCAAAGCGCAGCTGAGTGTTTGGATCCGTGTGGGATGCGTCTTTTGGGCCAAGAATTGATATGTCACTTCATGGAAAGGATCCGAAAGACGCAGTGAGACGCACATCAGAGATCACTCGTCTGAACGCCGATTGTGTTTCTAATAAACTGCAATGTATAATCCAACACTGCTGTTTATTAGATAAAGTGCTTGGGTCCGTCTTGGGACTGACAGACGGACCCAAACACATATCCAAAAGCTTATGTAACACGGAGTCAGACGCCGAGTGAACAGACCCTAAATGTAATCACAATCTCACTCTGGTTATTACTTTTTCAGTTATGGATACACAGCAGCTCTGTATGGTTTCCTCAGTCACCAGCAAAATGGAGTCTACAATCCACCGCCCCCTCCTTATGCACACAGGGGAGGGGGAGGATTGTGAGGTCACCACCAGACCAGCCCACATTTACAGCAAGACGTAATTCATGATCTTTGTACATGAGGAAAAACTCTTTTTTTCTTGAATGTGCTCCCTCTGGTGGCTAAGAGTGGGAAACCTTGAAAATTAATATGCATTTTTTAATATTTAGCACCAATTGAATGAAATAAAAAATATACTAAAAATTTAAACAAAAATGAACACATAATATTTCATCAACAAAAAAAATAAAAAAATTTGATGACAGATTCCCTTTAAAGTGAGCTGAGGGAGGACCTATTTTTTGACGGCTGAAGAGTAGTTGGTATTGGCATCCTTTTGAGCTACATGTGACTTTTTGATTACTGTTTTTTCAAATTTTTGGGGACACAAAGTGACCATAAAAAAAAATTTGGCATTTGGATTTTTGTCCTTGTATGATGTTCACCGTTCACGGGATTATTGATAATATATTTTATTAGATCAGACTTTTATGCATGCGGTGATACCAATTATGTGTAATGATTTAATTTTTTAATTTTTTGAATTTGTAAATGGCAAAGGGGGGGAGTAAACTTATGTTTATATAATGCGGAAGGTTGTGTCAAGATGGCACTCCCATTACTTCTTGCTTATGGCAGCAACATGGCAGCTACAGAAGCCTGCATTAGGCTTCTGAAAGCCATGGCAACTGCTTGGCACCCCGCAGGGGATGAACAGTGCACTGTTACCCATTTATTTTGACCCCACAACTACAACTGCTTGCTGTCTAAACGGTTAAACAATGGGTGTCAACTGTAATTAACAGCACCATGAGCAAGTGAGCCTGATCCATGCTCTCTTAGTGTCATCATGGTTTACCGATACATCATAGTGCGCTTAGGCGTTAAATGCCTTACCTCAGATATAATAATTAGAGATGGGATGGCCGAGTCGATTCTAATGAAGTGGAATTCGTTTAGAATTTCAGGAAGCCGAAGTTTAAGGTGATTCGCGGCAACGAAGCGTATTATTTATTGGTAAAAGGGCCGCAAGCACATGGCGTGACACGGGGCAGAGAACTGTGGGAGAAAGAAAAGCAACACCGTCAATGACATATGCAGACATGAAGCTAATCAGCGACCGGCGGGCTTCTGTAACGTCACAGCCCTATAAATACAGAAAAATTCTTGTGATAGAACTAAGTTCAAAGAATGTGTAAAAATTATGCATCACATGTATTAGACTAATATAAATTTAACATTAGCATCAACATTTGTTAAAGTTCAGTTTTTGATATATTGAGATAAAAAAGGAATGGTTCCGCAAACATAAAGTTAATTTTCTATTTCCCATTCTGTATTTGCAAAAAAAAAAACTTTATTTCATTGTACTCTGACAGATAAATGTAAAAGTTTCTTTTGCTAATGGAAGTTACAAGCTTTAGTTTTGTATACATAGTGATTGGCAGACCAAGTTATCAAGGTATGAGTTGTCAAGCTGCAAAACTGAATGTAGTAAGACTTTTAAGATGTTTATGCATCATGATAAGAAGATGTTCACATCATGTTTTTCCCCTACATGTAGTGTACACATTGGAAAAGCTTCCAAAATACAAACTGACAAGTATGGGAGATTGTGAGAGTATGAACACCAAATTTAACACACCTGCTCCCCATTCACACCTGAGACCTTGTAACACTAATGAATCACATGACATTATGGAGGGAAAATGGCAAATTGGGCAACATTTGTCTATTTTCACTTAGGAGTCTACTCACTTTAGTTGCCACAAATTTGAGGTCACACCAAATCGACACTGTTATACGAGCTATAAACTGACTACTTTACATTGTATCAAAGTGTCATATCTCCAGTGTTATCCCATGAAAACATGAAATACAGAATTTAAAAAAATGTGAGGGGGTGTATTCACTTTTGTACAGTACATTCAGATGAGGCAAAACTTAATACGTGAATTATCATTTGTGTGCTCATGAGAAGTAACAATATTTATGGCCATCATATAACTAGTATATGGAATTTGTCATCAGTTTTTCCCATACAGGTTCAATCACTAATACTCTCTATAGCACCCAATCAGAGCGCCACTTTCATTTCGGATAGTGCCCTGGAAAAATGAGAGGGGTGCTCTCATTGGTTGCTGTGTGAAACAAGGTGAGTTTTAGACCTATACAGTTTTCATATATGTGGCCCTAAGGGTGACATGTATGAACGAGTCTGCACCGTTTTCTGGGGCACTTTGAGCCAAGCAAAAATGTATGAACAGGCTACTCCAAAAATTTTGGCGCAATAAATCCTTTTTAATGTGCCAAAGCACTTTTTAATGTGCCCAAAGATTGGGGGATTTGGGGGATGTCGCATCACATTTTATAGAAATAGACACATTTTTGATTGTTTGACAAAAGGAAAAGTAATGTACAGGGGGTGTGCTTTTTAAACCCCAAAACTATGAGTTCCTTCGCTCTATTTTTTAAAAAAACCTGTGGGGGGGGCGGGAGGGGGTGTCGCCTACAACCGTACAAATCTACATATTTATAGCTTCAGAAACAGCAAACCCCGGGCCCCCTTTACAAAATTATACGGGAACGGGAAAAACCCCACTTTAAAAGTGGGTTTCCCTGAGCCAAAAGTGTCGTCTTGTAGCTAAAAAATGTTAACCCCTTTAACGCCTTTGGGGGCGTTATCAGTACGCCCCAAGGGCCGCAAAGGGGGCTTTGCAGGGGGATCGTCCGGGGACCCCCCCCACCAGCCCCCCCCGGGGTGTTAGCGTCAAATCGCCGTAACCCCCCTCCAAAAAAAAAACGCCCGGTTTGGGGGGCTCCGCCCGTGGCGCTTTTTTTAACCCCCTTTAAGGCCCACTGAAAAGGGAATGGCCGCGGCCCGTCTTGAATTAACCCGGGATGGGGTCCCCCGCCCCCTGATCGTTGGGGTGATCGGACATAAGCGCAGCTATGCGGGCGCCGATCCGATCCCCGGGCATAGTGGTGGGGACCCTTTGGGTGAAGGTCCCGTCACTTACCCTCCCCCGGGGTTTCCCCCAACCCCGGTCCGCAAAACAGGAAGTGGGGAAACCGCCATCTTTGTCCCCCCTAATGCATTCCTAGGGGAAATGCATTGGGTTTGGAAAATTAAAAAATTTGGGCCCCAACCAAAGTGGTCAAGTACCACGGGTAGGCCCTAATTTTTTCATTTAAAAAAAAAAAAAAAAATTAAGTTTTAAAGTACAAAAAAAAAAAGTTTTAAAAGGTTAAAATCCCCCCCCCTTTCCCCCCTTTTCACAAAAAAAAAACATTAAAATAATAAAAAAGTTACACATTTTGTATCCCCCCGGGGGTTTTAAAAAAAGTCCCGATCTATAAAAATAAAAACATCTTTTATCCCGTACGCTGAACACCGAAAAAGAAAAAAAAAATTTCCCAAACAAAAATTTTTGGGCTTTTTTTGGTAAATTTTCCCTTTTCACGAAAAAAAATGGAATAAAAAATGTAAAAAAAGTCAAAAAGCATTCCAAACTGAAAAGGGAAAAAAGTACACTTCACCCCCGAAAAAAAATCCCCCCTCCCCCTGACGCTAAGGTGTTAGTAAAAAAAATTTTTTGGGTCGAAAAAAAATTGGCGCCGTGGCGCAATTTCAAAAATAAAAAATGTTTGGGAATTTTTTTTACGGTCCCAAAACATAAGGGAAAAAACCCCCCAGGGTTTGGTATTCCCGGGGTTGCGTAAAAAAACCCTAAGAATACAGATAACACTTTAAAAATTTTAACCGAAGTTTGAACGCCTTTAAAAGCAAAACCCCCGCAAAAGGGGCAAAAAATTAATTTTTTTTTCAAAATTTTGCCCCCTTTTGGGGGAAATTTTTTTTTGCGGTTTCCCAGTATAGTCTATAGTATTTAATAACACCATTAAAAAAGGGGCATCCCTTTTCCCGCAAAATAAAAACCCCCATTTTTTAAAGTAGGTGGAAAAATTTTTGAAGGTTTTGGCTTCAGAAGGCGAGGAGGGAAAAACGAACGTTTTCACCAAAAAAAAACGCCCTGGGGCCTTTAAAAGGGGTTTAAACAAGCCCCCCAGGAAAACAGGTTTAAAAGATTTCAGGGGCATTTTTATGCTTACAAAACGCACAAAAAAATGGAGACTGGGTGAAAAAAATCGTTAAAAGTCGCCCCGAAAATCTTTTGGGTATAAAAAGTTAGAAACCCAAAACCAAGGGTTTAAAAGGGGGTCTTCCTGGCCCCAAATTTTTCCCTATTTGGGACTAGAATGCCCTGTATGTATGAAATGCAAGGAACAGGTTCATCCTTTGGTGCATTTTACACGCTTAAAGCTATTTTTGAACTGGCCTGTTTGTGCCCCCAAAGTTCAAATTTCACCCTTTAAACCTTTTTGTTGTTTTCAATCCACTGCACATACAAAGAAAATAAGATCCTGCTCCTATATGTCTCTGTAGCACAACCTCAGAAAGCATTAGCGGGAAAAAAAACAGTAAAAGAGCAAAAATAAATGTGGAAATTTGGTACTGGGGATAAGAAAATAGCAACCAAAAACTTTTGGGGTTTTTTTTTATTTAGTTTTGAGGGTGGGGGAAAGGGAAAGAAAAACCCCTGTAATGGAAAAAAAAGGCATTTTTTCTTAAAAAGGGATAAATTAGGGACCATAATTTTTTTTAAATTTAAATTCAACTATTGATTTTTATAAAAAGGATAGTGTCCCTTTATATCTTTTGTAGATCAGTAGATTATATTATATATAGGGACAGGTAAAGCAAGATTTAGTCAGCTAAACATTTTTTCTCCAAGACGTGTCTCAATAGTAAGGCAGGGTTTTACCCCGTTTTGCAGGGGCGTACCGGGGGGACATCAAAAGGGAGCAGCTGTTTTAAAAATATGCAAAATTGAAAATGCATCCCCTTTTTAAAAAGTAAATTGGCATAGCTTTCCCCTTCCAAAGTTTACTTTCTCGGGCGCATAAGGGGTTCCTTAAATTTATTTTATGGGGGGGTGGGGTTTTGTGCGCCCGGAAAAATTTAAATGAATGATTGCTAAAAAATTTTAAAAATATTTAGGGGGAACTTTTGGGGACCCCTTGCAGCCCCAAAATAAAGCCCCGAAGTACGCCCCGCAAATACAACCTTTTGGGGAAAATACGTACCCCCAAATTTTGTATTACACAGCTGAATTACATTATTATGACCCCTCAGCCCAATGTAAATGTAAACCGCCATGGGCCCGCCCTAGAGAGCACTGGGTTTGGGGTTGAGGGGTTTACTTTATAAGGGTTTCCTTTTTAAGTTGCTACCCGGGATTTAGCCTTCTGGGCTGCATCCCACAGCTGCTGAAGGGTGAGTGGGGGACAATCCACTGAGCAAACACAATGATCAAAGTGATCCCAAAAGATGTCAAATGGGTTTTAAAATCTGGTCCCAATTTTTGGGTCAGTGTAGGAAATTTGGGAAATTTTTGGGCATGCTCTTTTTTCCAAAACCCAAATTTGAGTTTTACCCTGTATACGTCGCATTATGTTTCGCCCAAAATCCCCCCTTAGCCCGTATGTGAAAAACCTGATCGCAAGGAAAGGATACATCCCAAAAAATTTGTTGGGGAAATGTCTTCCACATTTATGACCGGGGGCCAAGAAAGCCAAAAAAATTCCCCGACCAAAACCGCTGCCAAAATTCCATCTTGTGTTCTTCTAGTAATAATTGCAAGATGTTTTGGGTTTTATTGATGTTTTTTCAAACCCTACACTCCCTGTTTGATGACACAAAAACATGTTACTCATAGAAGGTAACCCTTGTCCATTCAGTAGAGATCCAATTCTGATGCGGCTTTGAAAATGAAGAGCCTTCCCTGCAGATTAAATTTTACCAGCAGAGGTGCAGTGACCATTCATCTGCTTCAGAGCCCCATATACAATAGGGTTCACTGAACTGTTTGATCAATATTTTTTGTAACTACTGTGTGGCGGTTTTAAAATTTATGAAAACATTGCACATGCTCTACTATATGCTGATATACTGACCAGACTGTGTCTATCAAATGTGTGTGAATCTATTTGTACCTATACACTACAGATGCAGAATTATATCACCGAAATCTCACGCTTTACAAAATTTTGCATAAGCCACTGTTTATGACTGTTCATTTCTAAGTTGAGAAAGCAAAGCTGAAACTTAAAGACGTTTTCTCACTGATAAACTTTTAACATGTACAGAAAGGTAATTGAAGACTCTGTCCAAAACATTTCTCTTTTAATATTGCCCTGGTCAGTGCACACAAATGTCTCTAGATTATCAACCATATCTCCATTCCTGATTAGGCAAGAAGCAGGGAGTGATGTCACCATGGTAAGATGGAGCAGTCTATCTCTAACAAGATTAGTTTAATTACTTTTGAAAAGCAATTGTTTTCACTCCTGGGAGCTTTGCAGCTTTCTTAGTGAAGTTTAAAAATCCTGAAATTTTTCATGTACCCCTCGTAGTTTTTAGTGGAGTAATTTTGAATCACTGTTTAAAAAACCCCCATAGTTTGACCCAAATATTGAGTCTGAAGCTGTTGGGATTGTGAAATCTGGTAAAAAAACCCCTTTAAATGCTACCAAATAATAACTTTAGCACTTAAAACTTTGTTGGATTGCTTTTTAAACCTTTATTGTCATCAGCGTGAACAGTAAAGGTTCATACTAAAATGTTATTGTTTCCTCTTACATGCTATTAGACTATTACAATTAACCCATCATATATTTAGATCATGTTCAGACATTGCATGTCTTATCTGTTGATATAGACTGTGCTAGAAACTGTAGACAACCAACTATGGTATGTTGTATATTTTTGTGTGAAAAGAAACATGATATGTTTTTTAACTCATCTGTCCCATGCCTCGGTCTCTTTGGAACGCATTAACCTTAGGGAAGAGAGCTGGGCCTTTGGTGCCACATACCTTCACTGGGACTGGGAATTTTAAGGAAAATCAATAACTTTTACATAAGAAAGTTTTCCATCTGAAGAAAGCAGTTTTGGGGTGTTGGCCTCTTATCAGTACTGAGCAGAGTTTTGGCTAGTTGGGTGAGTGGCTTTGAATTTAGCTTTAGGAGGATGTGGGCAATGTTTCTCCTTAAGGAGATAACTTTTAAGATATAGGGAAACTAATAGGCCATGTAATACTAACTGAGAAAATCAAACAAGCTCTAGGGTAGAGAGCTAGGTCTCTGGCGCCACCTTGGAACAATTCTAGTAGATGATATATAGCAGACACGTGTCTTAGCAAAACACTACAGTATTTATTTAAACGACCATAAACAAGTTAAAAACGTCTATTGACATACTTGCATTTGAAGGTCTAGTCCAGAAAGCACCCGATTCGTAGTAGTAGGCAGTAATAGCCTTAATTTCCCAGTGTGGATGCACGCTGAGGGTGTAGTCAGTGAAGCGAAGCGGTCAGACAGAACGGGCGCCAGTATGGAGGACGTTTCGAGAGGCGTGCCCCTCTTTCTCAGCCTCTCGAAACGTCGCTCCATACTGGCGCGAGCGCCCGTTCTGTCTGACCGCTTCGCTTCACTGACTACACGCCTCAGCGTGCATCCACACTGGAATTAAGGCTATTACTGCCTACTACTACGAATCAGTGCTTTCTGGACTAGACCTTCAAATGCAAGTATGTCAATAGACGTTTTTAACTGGTTTATGGTCGTTGAATAAATTACTGTATGGTTTTGCTTAAGACACGTGTCTGTATATATCATCTACTAGAATTGACTTCCCGGCTGTGGAGAGACCGGCTTACAAGCAGACGGCTCCAGTATAGCACTTCAACATAGTCTCTTTGTGAAGCTCACCCCTATATATCTACAGCCACCTTGGAACAAGCATCCATTAAATCACATCTGACTTTATGGTACTCTCCAAAAATAAAACTTTACCCCTCTAGAGCTACATAGAAGGCCTCTCACCCAGCCAGCCATAACCATAAAAGTTTTACACCTAGACAGGTTTCATACATGTCCCCTTAACCTCTTAATGACCTTAGACGTATCCATACGTCCAGGTCGTTTGGGGGTTCACGCACCTGGACGGTATGGATACGTCCTGAGGATCGCGCGGGAAATCTAAAGCAGAGTTCGCACGATCGGAGTGGGGTGTCAGCTGTATATTAAGCTGAATCCCGCACGTGGCCCCCCGACCCCGGTCGCCCCGGGGGGGCCCGGTTCCCCCCTTAAATTATCGCGACGATTGGGGGCCGCAATAACAAAGGAAGCCCGGGGGAACGCTCCCCTGTCTCTGTCGGCGGCAGCGGCACGGACGCTCGATCCGGCAGTCCTCCCTTGACAGACAGCACGGAAGGCAGAGAATCCCTTTCCCGGGTTGTTTGACTCACGACCCCGGCCGTCCCCTGTGGGCAGGCCCCCGGCATGTGACTGACAAGTTGTCATAGGAACCAGCATGCAACAAGCTATGCATGTTTCCCTATTAAATGGAGATCTAAAGATCTCTATTAAATCCCCATGGGGGAAAAGAAAAAATAAAAATGTAAAAAAAGTGAAAAAAAAAGTAAAAAAAGTGATAAACAAGTAAAACAAAAACACGAAAAAAAAAATAAAAAACTACATCCCCCTTTTTCCCCTTTTACAAATGCTCCCCCCAAAAAAAAGATAAAAAAAAAAGTCCCCATATTTGGTATGCCGCGTGCATAACGACCCTGCCCTATAAATTGTCATGTTTTTTAAACCTGTACGGTGAACGCCGTAAAAAAAAAAAAAAAAAACAAATCACAGAATTAAGAATTTTTGTTCACCGCAGCACATAAAAAGGAATAAAAAGCATCAAAAACTCCAAAACGCCCAAAGTTTTACCAATTAAAACGTCATTTACCCCCAAAAAAAAAAAAATCCTTATACAGCGCTGTTTAGGAAAAAATAAAAAAAAGTGTAGCTCTCAGAAAATGCGTGCAAAAAATATTGTTTTACACACTAAAAACACTTTTTTTTTTTTTAAAATGCTTTTAAAAATAAAAAAAAAAATATAAATAGGGATCGCCAAAATCGTTGACCCAAAGAGTAAAGCTAATTATCCGGATATGCACGGTGAGCCCTGTTAAAAAAAAAAATAAAAAAAAAACTATAGGATTTTCATATTTTTCTTACCTGGCTCCAAAAAAAGGGTTTAAAAGCGATCAAAAAAGCCTTTCCCCCCCAAAAATGATACTAATAAAAAAAAAACAACTCTCTCGCAAAAACAAGTCCCTAAAGCTCCAAGCAAAAAAAGTTAAACCTATGGGTCCAGACTTTGGCGATGCAAAAAAAGTATTTTCCTGGGTTTAATAAAAGGTTTTTTTTGTATAAAAGCGTAAAATAAAAAAAAATCAAATTGGGGATCGGTGTAATGATTGACTGCTGGTAAAGTACATGTCATATTACCGTCAGTGACCGCTAAAAAAAATTTAAAAAAAAAAAAACCTACCCAAAATTGCTGTTTTTGTTCAAAACTCTCACAAAAAACCCTTAAAAAAAAAGTGAAAAATAGATCATATGAACCCATAATGGGACCCAAAAAAAATTAACTCATCCCGCAAAAAAAAGCCCATAAACGCTCTGCACACAGTAAATAAAAAAGTTAGCTGTCAGAATAGGGACAACATAAAAAAAAAAAACGCAATTTTTTATAGACGTATTTCTACTGTGTAAACGTTTTTTGGAGCGTTGGTTTGATGCGTTTTTTTGAAGCGTCTTTGCTCTGCTTTTTAATGTATCGCACAAATTAAGCCATTGGAATGTAAGCTACCACCTACAGGTGGAGGTAAACATGTTAAGTAGTACTTCTTTAGTTAACTTTAGCCATGGTGGAAGGCACATTGTCTTTGTGTGGCTGCGCTGCGTGCTACTGCTTTATTAAAATTTTGCACAGATTCTTGCACCAAATCCACAAAAAACCACATTATCTTTGCAATACAGCAAGATACACTGTATTAGCGTAATAAACTGTAAAGAAAAGGATTTTTAGCACCCAAACTCATAAAAAGCATTAATGCGCCAATTCCGTAAAAAAAAATATTTTTAGTGTCAGAAGCGTGATCAGTTTATTAGCGCCACAAATTTTTGAAGATAATGAACTAAGCCCCTCAAATCCGTCAAAAATCGGATTCTGGCGCAATATCCGCTAAAAAATTTATTTATTTGCGTCAAAATTAGATCACTTTATTAGCGACAAAATCTGTAAAGATAAGGATTTTTGCCCCAAAAGCCAAAAAAAAATGGATTCTTGCGCCAAAATCCATAAAAAACGTATTTGGCCATCAGAAGCGAGATTACGTTAGTAGCACAAAAATCAGTAAAAAAAAATTATTTTAATGTCAAAAAATGTAAAAAAAACTTATTTTTGCGCCAAAATCCGTAAAAAAACGTATTTTTGGCGTCAGAGGCGAGATAACGGTATTGGCGATAAACTTGTAAAAATAATAATTTTAGTGCCAAAAAAACGTAAAAAAAAGGATTTTTGCCGGCCAAAATGCGTAAAACGGATTTTTGGCATCAGAAGCGAGACGTTATTAGCGCCAAAATCAGTAAAAAAAATTATTTTAGTGTCAAAAAAACGTTAAAAAGGATTTTTGTGCCAAAATCCGTAAAAAACGTATTTTGGCGTCAGAAGCCGGAGATTACGGTTAGTAGCGCAAAATCGTAAAAAAAAAATTATTTTAGTGTCAAAAAACGAAAAAATGTATTTTGCGGCAAAAACGTGTAATAACGTTTTTTGGCGTCTGAAGCGAGATAACGTTATTAGCGACAAATTCAGTGAAAAAAAATTTTATTAGTGTCAAAAACGTAAATAAAAAAGTATTTTTGCGCCAAAAATTCCATTAAAAAAATGTATTTTTCAGCGTAGAGCGCGAGTTAACGTTATTGGCGCTAAAAATCTGTAAAAAAAATTATTTTTGTGCCAAAAACCGTAAAAAATAAGGATTTTTGCGCCAAAACTACGTTAAAAAAAAAATATCGAGATTTATGGCATCAGAAGCGAGATAACGTAATTACGCCAAAATCAGTAAAAAAATTTATTTTAGTGTCATAAAAACGTAAAAACTGATTTTAGTGCCAACAATCTGTAAAACAGTTATTTGCGTCAGAAGCGAGATTACGTTAGTAGCACCAAAAATCAGTAAAAATAACATTATTTAGTGGTCAAAAAACGTAAATAATACGTATTTTTGCGCCAAAATCCGTAAAAAAACTTATTTTTGGCATTCAGAGGGAGGATAACGTTATTGCGCGCTAAAATTGTAAAAAAAATTATTTTAGTGCCTAAAATAACGTTAGTAAACGGATTTTGCGCCAAAATCCGTAAAAACACGTATTTGTGCCGTCAGCGGCGAGACAGCGTTTTTAGGTGCCAAATCTGTATAATTATTATTTTCGTGCCAAAAAACGTAAATAATGGTTTATCGCGCCAAATCCGTAAAAAACTTTATTCTGGCGCCAAAATGCGTAAGTAAAACAAAAACTATTTCATCATCAGTAGCAAGATAACTTATTAGCACCAAAATTATGTTTAGAAAAGGAGTTTAGCATCAAAAATTTGTAAAAAAAAACAGATTCTGACGCCTAAATCTGTAATTAATGTATTTTTTAGCGAAAAAAAATATGAATTGCGCAAACATCGTTAGCGACCAAAGCATGATCATTTGAGTACAAAAGGTAACAAAACAAGGACACTAGACACTAGTATACTGATTTTGATAAGGAATAAACTTGTTACATCTACTATATGTGGGACTTGGGTTACTGGGAGGGATTTCCATTGAAAAAATCCCGGAAAAAACGCCGCAAAACGCGCCAAAAACGCGCCAAAAGAATCGCCGCTTTACAAGACTCCCTTAGTAAATTTTCTGCCCGTTACTTGGCTTTTTTAGAGCATGTTGCAAAATACGACCAGTGAAAAAAACGAGCAGAAAAAAGAAACTCCGTGTAGATAGCCGGACGGTTTTACAATAGAAGTCTATGGGAGATGATTAGAGTCGCAATTACGCCGTGTGATCGGGGGCGGGGCGGGAGCGGGGGGACTATGGCAGGAGGGCCGGCCACTTCGCCGGCCATAGATTGCATTGCAGCGGCGCGGTTTACGCCGCTAGTAATTCAATGTCAATTATCTCCGCCCGGCGGCTTCGGCGGGCGAGGAGAGGGAGAAGTAATCCCATAGTTTCTATTGAGAACTTGTGAATTACCGTAAATGAATGCGGGTTTTCAGCGTAATTTGCGACTTCCAGCGCGTAATTACGGACCGAAATACAGCCCAAACTTAGCCGTGTGAACATAGCTTAAGAGTGTAAGAAGGGTTATGTAGCGTACTTTGAGGTTGACCAAACCCGCCATCAGAATCTCCTCTTAGCAAACAGGTGGGGTGGGACTCCTAAACATAATTCGCTATGGACTGTTGCCCATTTTAAATAAAAATAAAAAAAATATTTTAAATAGGCAACAGTATGGTAACAAAAATATATTAAATATGTATAAATAAATATATATTGTGGACAATCCCTTGAACTCAATATTAGTCTTGTTGATTAAACATGAAAATAAGACTCAGTTCTATAGGTTTTAACAAGGCATCCAATAGTATTGCAATTAGGTAGATTAAAAAAAAAAAAAAAAAACATGCTTTGTATAAAACAAAATATTGAGAATATTAAAAAATTCTGTAAAATATTTGTACTATGGTTTCTTCGAATAAACTGTAATAATGGTTACATCATAATTAATCATCAGGTGTAGGAATGTCAAGTAGGATGTATTCATGTTAGCACTGAATATTGGTATACAATAGGAGAAATATACATGTAACAGAAAGTTGTGTAATTAAATAGATCTGAGGCCTTTCTTATTAAAAAAAATGAACATCACTCATTTAGTTTTTACCTTTTGAAAAATACATTATGAGGCATTATGGAAAGGGCTGAGACCCTTCCATAATGCCATGTGATGCAGATGCTAAAGTAGAGGGGCGAAATGCAAAACAAAAACTTACAAAGCCGTTGTTTCGGTGCTTCATTAAGGAGAGATCTTCCCTTCCTTAATACATTATATTCACTGTTGATAACAAAGTAGTAAGTAAAAAAGTATACCTGTTGACTGACAAACACTCAACCAATCAGCACTGTGCTGTAATAACAAGAGTGTGCTAATATATATGGATATGAAGTACAGTGTCTTCCACTTGGAAGCAGGCCTCTTAGGTATTCTCAGTGCCAATGTATAAGCTATAACCCTTTATGATCTCTTTTAGCATTTTGCTGTAAGTTAATGGTTTTTAACCTGCCCTTTGTCCCCACATTACTGGGTAGCATTAATTGCTCACAGAAGGATATCAGTTTAACAAGGGATAAATTACAGTTTGGATTCAGCCAAACATACTTACATAGGTTCTATTCCTGGTAATATTCATCTATAAGTTTTGAATCATTATGATTATGGCTCAGATTATATCATATGACACTTGGAATCAGCACTCTTAGGGCCACATGTATGAAAACTGTCTAGGTCTAAAACTCTTTTTGCTCTCGAAAAATGAGAGGGGAGCTCTGATTGGTTGCTACGGACAACAAAGAGAGTTTTAGACCTAAAAGTTTTCATATTGTGGCCTTTGTAAGTCAGTCATTACAATATGTTAGTACCAAAGAAATGGAGCAACATAGAATATTAGGAAAAAACTAGCATATCTACTTTAAAGGAGTAGTCTCACTTCGTGAAATCCTCTTCGTTGGCCGCTCACAGCTAGCTGCGATCTCGCCATGGATGTAAATGAGGAGGGCGGCGCTAGCAGTATCCTCCTCATTCACTTCTATAGTATTTTCCGGTATCCCGATTTGTGACTCAGAGCCCCCATAAAAAGGAAGGGAGGACACCACTAGCCTCCCCCCTCATTCACATGCATAGCCAGATCGCATTGTGCTGTGAGCGGCCCCCGAAGAGGATTTCACAAAGTGAGACTAACCCTTTAAACTTTTCTTTATAACGGGATCGATAAGTAGGTTGTTAAATTTAGCATAGAGAATAAGAGCCTTAAATCTGATTTGTATTTTGTGTAAAAGTATTTGACATTTTCCTTCTAGCAGCCATATAAAAAGCATCATTTTGTGGAAACAGTTGTGACTTGTTTCATGCTATATGCCTAGAGTAAAAACTCAATAAAGCGCATAATTTTAAAAAGCAAAAAAATTAAAAAAAGCCTGTTGTATTTGGATATAACAGTACTTCTCTTTTAAATGTAGTAAAACTAAATGGTTATTCAACAAAATTACAGAGAAGAGTTACTTCTCAAAGCAATATTTAGAACACAAAAGAACCCAAAACAATAGGGCATGTATGTGGATGGTGTTACGCACAAAAATAACTTTTTTAAAACCAGTTTTATAGTCTAACGAAGCCTTTTACACTTGCCACGTTTGAAACTGGTAATAAAATTGGACAGGATTTAGTGAAAGATAGAGTGGCCAATGGCTTTCTGGTATGCATATAAAAGACATACTTCCATCAGAAAGAAGTATTTTTGTTAAAACCAATATTGCTAAAAAACATTTTTTTTTACTTTTTGTAATATTTTTTTCCCCGGCATTCCTATGCAATTAAAAATTGCATGTAAAATATTATTCTTTTTAGCATGGTTAAAAAGAGAAAAAAACCGAATAACAGGGCAGACTAATCTCTTTTTTCTATATTTGTGTTTCTCTATGTGTCTTATTACAAATTGTGGGTAAAAATAATATGTTCTATTTTCTTCAGGATAGTATGATTAGGGCAGTGGAGGGAGGAGGTTTCTTTAAACTTATCAAGTTATTGCTGATAACAGAGCTGACTAGAAAGAAGGACCATCAAACAATTCTCTCACTGCTGTGCTATCAGAGCTCACAGAAGGGAAGCCAGAGAGAGTATGGGACATAGGGGAACTTTAAAAATGATATAAAAAGCAAACACCCAGTTTAAAAAAAGAAATGAAAAATACCTACAATAGTCGCATATTGCTGTCAATATGTGATAAGAAAAACTTTGATGGTAGTGTCCCTTTAAATTTAAAGCCAGAAAATGGTGCTTATTACTAGCATCTATCATATGTCTACTGTACATTGGCATCATTCTTTAAATGCCACCGCACGGTATAAACGTCACGTTAACTTTACTCAGCAGGTCAGTACAGTTACAGCAATAACCGATTTGTATATTTTTTATATTTTACTGCTTTAACACAATAAAAACACTTTTATTTAAATAAGAAAACACGTTTTTGCATCATTGTAGTCTGACGGCCATAATATTTTTATTTTTCTATATACAGAGCTGTATACAGGGTTTTTTTGAGTGTTGAGTTGACATTTTTATAGGCATTACTTTTGGTGGGACATGACCTCTTGATCTCCTTAGAATTAATTTTTTGGGAGTTAGGATATAGATAATACAACAATTCCAGTAGTGTTTTTTTATTTTTTACAGCGCTTAATGTGCAGTGTACGTGACATGTTAATTTTACTCCATAGGTCAATACTATGACAGTGATATCCAAATTTTTTTTATGTTGAAGCACTTTAAAAAAAAGTGTTTTTATTTTTGTAAAGCAATATTTATGCATCACTATCTTCTGATATCCAGAATTTCTTTATTTTCCATTTACAGAACTGTCTAAGGGCTTTTTATTTGCGGATGGACTGCCTTTTTTTTTTACGATGTTCATCTTGCGGATAAAATAATGTGATAGATTTATAGGTTAGGTCATTACGCACATGGCAATACCAAATATGCTTACTTTTTTATTTTTGATCTTTTTTTTGGTGTGATTGGCGTTTGCAATGTGAAAGGGTGGTTTACGTGCTATTTTATGTGTGTGTGTTTTTAAATTTTTTCTTTACTTTAACTTTTTTTTACTGTTACAATCTTTTCACTTGTCCCCATAAGGGATTTGATTCAGTGATCTAGTAGATTGCTACCAGAGTACTTGCAAATCTCCCCCCCCCGGTAACTATTTACTTCTATGTAAAGTACCGTCAATCACCGCCCAGGTGTTTTGGGGACGGGGGGTGGTGATTCAAAAAAGGCAGATCATGGAAACCAATCAGCAACGCAATCCTGTTTCCCGGGGAGACAGGGGGGAGCTCCTTTCCCCTACTTTCCCCTTTGCTGCCTGGTTGCATTTGACTGCGGGCATTTTAAATTTAAAAACGACCGCGAAATGAAACTCCGTTTTTTTCAATGTGCCACAGGGCACCGCTTTAAAGTACAGCTCCATTTTTGAGCTTACATGATTGCTATGATATACATTTACGTCAATTCGAATTAACCCCTAACCACCTATGACCTAAACTTAAATCAAATGTTGGGAAAGGGTTAAAGACAATACAAGGTATACCAAATTTATTAGGATGTGGGCTCCTCAATCAATTGTGAACACTTTACAAGTACAAAAACAGAAAAATTTAAAATTCCCATTACACATTTATGGTAAATAGTTTCAGTAGGGGACAGATAGCCCCTAAAAGTCCCATAGCGGTTGGTCCAACCACTGGAGCCTGCACCTATCTCCAGATCAGGGGTACTCCATACTTCTGTCCTGATTTGGGTCATGGCGCTATGAATAGAGACACTAGCTAGGGTGCCACCGAAGTCAATGGTGAGAACTTTGCACGCAAAGCCATCTCTTTATCCATGGAAGCTGCAGCAGTTAATAGGATGGGATCAGAAGACCTTGGTTTTGGAGACAGAGGTGTGGATGGCACCTATCAGACATATTTAACATACCCCCTGGATATGCCTTGAATGTGTAAGATAGGAATACCCCTTTAAGTATAAGACTGGCATTTGAAACACCAATCTTAGTAAATCATCTCTACATTGCTAATTGAGAATATGGTTACTAAAGTAAGGCACACAACATTATGAAAGTGATAACCATAGAAACCTCTTGTAAACAACCCCATGTGTATTCCCCCTTTCTCCCATCCTCCTGGCTCCTTACCTCTCTTAGCTTTCTTCCGATAACAGTTGCAACTCACATGGAAGAGAAGTATTATCTCCTCTGCTGTAACAGCACTAGCTCCCCATCATTCCAGATGATCAGGATGAGCTCTGTAGTTGTGCAGCCATGCAGATTTATTACAGCACCACTTCCCTCCTGGTCCAGAGAGCAGAGGTCTGGAAAGCTGGTGTGCAACCAGTTCCCCATATCTATTATATGAGATGCTATAAAGATGAAAGTTAATTAAGATAAACTTTTAGTTGTACTACGTCAAACCTATAGGGCCATAAAGGATGGAATTTGTGGAGTGTATGAAGAGAAGGGGAGCACGAATTAGAGGAACAGTCAAGAGACCCACAGCTCAGGTGGGAAAATCTGTCCACAGGACAACTATTAGTCATGTACTTCACAAATCTGGCCTTTATGGAAGAGTGGCAAAAAGAAAGCCCATTTTGAAAGCAAGTCATAAGAAATCCTGTTTGCAGTTTGCAAAAAGCTCTGTAGCAAGCATATGGAAGAAGGAGCTCTGGTCAGATGAGACCAAAATGAACTTTTTATCCTATATGCCAAATGCTATGTGTGGAGGAAAGTCAACACTGCACATCACCCTGAACACATCATCCCCACTGTGAAACATAGGGCGACATGTATGAAGCTCGCCACGTCGGAGCGCAAGTTTTCAAGTGCTCGAACGTGAAAGCTGCGCCTCATGTATGTCGGTGCCCGAGGTGCGCTCATACATGCGGGTGTAAAGTCCACCGCGCCTCGCCAGTGTGTGAGGCGCAGTGCGGAACTTAGCCACAGTGCGGGACTGTGCCTAAGATTCGCCGCCCGAGGAGGAGCGCTCATACATGCAGTGTAAAGTCCACCACGCCTCGCCAGTGTGTGAGGCGCAGTGCGGGACTTAGGCGCAGTGCGGGGCTGCGCCTAAGATTCGCCACCCGAGGAGGTGCGCTCATACATGCGGTGAAAAGTTCACTGCGCCTCGCTAGTGTAGTGGCGCAGTGCGGGACTTAGGCGCAGTGGGGGAAACTGCGCGCCTAACTGTAATTCCGAATCGAGACAGGCTGGAAATGAGCAAAAAATAATTAAACATGTGCGTGCGGCATGGAGTATGAATCAAAAAAACATTTTTATTGCATGTAAAACATTATCTGAAAAAGAGCTCAAATCTACTAAAAAAAAATACATAAATAAAATCACTTTCCAAAAATCAAGAACAGCGCTACATCAGGAATTTGAATATTGGAAATTGCCGGGAAATACAGTAATTTAAATTCTGTAAGCTCTTCTCATTGGTCGGCAGAAACCAGCCAATCAGAATAGGAGCGACAGTGACCCTTTAAAACCTATGAACAATAATATGGGGGTAACGAAAATAAACAAATAAAAAGGAATTCAATGAATTAATTTTTATTTCTTTATTTTTGTTACACCCATATTATTGTTCATTGGCTAATGAAAATAAAGAAATAAGAATTAACTTATTGAATTAATTTTTATTTCTTTATTTTCGTTATCCCCATATTATTGTTCATGTTATATACACATCGGTACAACTTAATGAGTGTTATCATTTGATTTGGCCATGTACAGTTTTTTTAAATAGATTGCATTAGGAAACCCATAAGAGCGTCGCTTGCTCTCCCTTTGGTCCAAATAACCGCGCCTCTGTTAACTTAGCCAATCACAAACAGAGCTCGCTCTGCATTTCTTTTCCCCATAGAACTCTATGAGAAGGTAGCTCACCCGCTGATTGGCTAAGCTGGACGAGCCCCTCTTCCCCCCAACCAATCACAGTACTAGAATATTTCCCATAGACAGTAATAACTTTTACGGAGCCCTCTACTATCGCGCCCTTCTTGTTTCCACTCAAAATAGACGCACTACATATGATTGGTGGATTCAGATCTGCCGCCTGGGCTCAACCAATCAGCTCTTTTCTGCCTTTTTACTGTATTTTGAACTGTCCCGCCTTTTCATGTGATTGGTCCATACTTTTCCATAGCTTATAATGGTTCACTGTCGCTCCTTTTCTGATTGGTTGGTTTCTGCCGACCAATGAGAAGAGCTTACAGAATTTGAATTACTGTATTTCCCAGCAATTCTCTTTATCTCAATTCCTGATGTAGCGCCGGTCTCGGCGACAATCGTGTTGTTAGGGATTTGATTGATTTATGTTTATAGAAGGTTTTAGCTCTTTTTCAGATAATATTTACCCCTAATAAAAATGATTTTTTTCATCATACTCCATGCCGCACGGCGCTGAGAGCCGAGATTTCTTTGAAACCGATCTGGCCATAGACTACAATGGGACAAAGTAGCTCGCGCTCTGATTGGCCGAGATAGCCAAGCCCCCGCTAGCTCAACCAATCAGCTCTTTTCTGGCTTTTTTACTGTATTTTGAACTGTCCCGCCTTTTCATGTGATTGGTCCATACTTCTCCATAGGTTATAATGGTTCACTGTCGCTCCTATTCTGATTGGCTGGTTTATGCCGACCAATGAGAAGCGCTTACAGAATTTGAATTACTGTATTTCCCGGCAATTTCGAATATCCCAATTCCCGATGTTGCGCCGGTCTCGGCGACAAACGCGTTGTTAGTGATTTTATTTCTGTATGTTTATAGAAGGTTTTAGCTATTTTACAGAGAATGTAAAAACTTAATAAAAACGATTTATTTACTAATGCTCCATGCCTCACGGCGCTGAGATTTCAGTGCCCCGATCTGTCCATAGACTATAATGGGAGAAAGTAGCTCGCGTTCTGATTGGCCGGGATAGCCAAGCCCCCACTACTTTAACCAATCAGCTCTTTTCTGCCTTTTTACTGTATTTAGGACTGTCCTGCCTTTGAATTTGATTGGTCAATACTTCTCCATAGGTTAGAATGGGTCCCTTTCGCTCCTATTCTGATTGGCCAGGATTGCCAAGCCCCCGCTAGCTCAACCAATCAGCTCTTTTCTGCATTTTTACTGTATTTTGAACTGTCCCGCCTTTGAATTTGATTGGTCAATACTTCTCCATAGGTTAGAATGGGTCCCTGTCGCTCCTATTCTGATTGGCTGGGATAGCCAAGCCCCCGCTAGCTCAACCAATCAGCTCTTTTCGCATTTTTACTGTATTTTGAACTGTCCCGCCTTGAATTTGATTGGTCAATACTTCTGCATAGGTTAGAATGGGTCCCTGTCGCTCCTATTCTGATTGGCCAGGATTGCCAAGCCCCCGCTAGCTCAACCAATCAGCTCTTTTCTGCATTTTACTGTATTTTGAACTGTCCCGCCTTTGAATTTGATTGGTCAATACTTCTCCATTGCTTATAATAGGTCACTGTCGGTCGTATTCTGATTGGCTGGCTTCTGCCGACCAATGAGAAGCGCTTACAGAATTTAAATTACTGTATTTCCCGGTAATTTCCAAGATCCTAATTCCTGATGTTGCGCTGTTCTAGATTTTTGGAAAGTGATTTATTTTTTATTTTTTTATTTTTATTTTTTGAAGGTTTGAGCTCTTTTTCTGATAATGTTTTACACCTAATAAAAACTTTTTTTTCGGAATCATACTCCATGCCACACAGAGCTGCGAGCCGAGATGGATTTCTTTTGCGATCTTCTATATGTTTCCTCTCATGTTACGTTCTCGCTTCACTTCGCCTCCTCCGGCTCATTTAGACCAACTTCAACTAGGTCTGCCTGTCGGAGCTGGCGAGCACTGCAATGCACCGCACTTTGCCGAGCCGCGATCATGCATGCCTCAGAGTATTCGAATGAGCCGCGTCCCGCCCCAGAACGCCCACACCGCGCCAATTGCACGCTCCTTCATGTTAGGCGCAGTCGAAAGTGGTGAAGGTTGCGCCTAACACCACATCACTGCGTCCGACAGGGGATTCGGATCGGTGAGCCGCAGTTTTCACCAGAAAACAGGCGCAACTCCCGATCATACATGTCGCCCATAGTGTAGGTAGTATCATGCTGGGGGAAGGCTATGCTTCAGCAGAGATTGGGAAGCTGCTCTGGGTTGATGGGAAGATGGATGGACCTAAATACAAGACAATCCTGGAGGAAAACCTGTTAGAGGATGGAAAAAACTTGATCCTGGGGTGTAGGTTCACCTTCCAGCAGGACAATGTCCCTAAGCATACAGCCAAAGCTACAATGGAATGGTTTAAATTAATGCATATTCATATGTGGCCCAGTCAAAGTCCAGACATTAATTCCACTGAGAATCTGTGGCAGGACTTGAAAATTGCTGTTCACAAATACTCACCAACCAATTTAACTGAGCTAAAGTTACTTTGAAAAAAAGAATGGATAAAAAATATCCCAGCCTTTAGATGTGCAAAGCTGATAGAGACATCCCACAACATAGCCCAACAGACTGCAGCTGTCATTGCAGCTAAGAAGGTCCTACAAAGTATTGACTCAGGGGGGCTGAAAACATTTGCATGCCACACTGTTCAATTTTTTGATTTGCAAAAATTTGGAAAGCATGTATAATTTTCTTTATCACATAAAATATCAATAAAATATATTTAAATAGGTTTTCTCACTACAACGATTAGTTTTCAACATGAAGGAACTTTTTTTAAATGTCAATAGATTTTACTTTAGACATTTTATGTGGTAGGAGTGCACATAGGTTTCTATAGTTACTTGGTTCCCTGACCATTACTCTGTTATCTGTTTGGAGAAGAGAGCTTAGAGCAGGAAGTAACATCACCCCATGAAGGACTGAACTCAGAGGCAAACTAATTATCCCTAACAAGGTTACAGATAAGCCATTGTTTTCAGTCCTCACACACTTGCACCTTGTGTTTACTGAAGAGATAACCTCTTCTGCACTTGTCAGTGTAATGGGTCAGCTAGATATGCAAATCACTGTTACAGAGCCACCCAAGGACTGAGGAGACAGAGTGAGTGTAAAACTGCTTGTGACTCAGTGAAGACCTTTAAGTTTGTAGCTGTAACGTTTAAAAGTGAGGAACAGTTCAAGGGGTATGAATACTTTTGCAAAACACTGTATATTGCACATGTGACTATTTACCCAATCCCTAGCCTTAGCAGTTTTTGTTTGCATTTATATCCTGTGATCACTGAGGCCAGTGATTAAGTAAATACATTAAAAAGTGGCACAAATGATAAGCACACACCAAAAATATATAATCAAAAATACAAAATAATTTTATTACATAAAAATTTTTAAAAAATAAATTAAAAGACCAAAAAAAAAACTCCAATGAGAAAATCATGACCCCTTGAAAAATAATCAAAGAGGATCAGTATACAGCATTACATACAGTATATGGCATACAATATGTATAAAATGAGGGTAATCAACACAACAAAATAAATAAGACAATTTCCAAAAAAATGCATAAGTAGAAAATTATACAAATACAGCTCCCAACGGGTGAAAATGAAAGAAATAAAATGATAAATCCAAATGCAAGCAGGAAATAAGTAGATATAAAAACCACACCTGCCTGTAAAATAGATGCAAAAAAAGACAAAGACTGTCTAATAGGTAAAATATAGGCTGCACAATCACATACACAATTTATTTGATGTCATAGCAAGGGGACATCTGATCTCTGGTACTGCTAGCATGGTGGCAATGGAGTGAGGACTAGTTATTTTTTATTTCTTTCCATTCCCAGCCAGTACCAGTGTTTCTGGAAATCTCAGAAAACCCCTTTAACCATCTTACAAATGTTTATTCGATTAGTTTTATTAGATTCTTCTCTGTATATTTTTACATTTAAACTTAAAATATATAATAGTGTTAGAGAAGTGTTGAAAAAGGATACAAGAAAGTCACGGTAAACACAGCTCCTACTTTAAGTGGGAAAATATAATATCTGTAACTCTCTTTCAGAATATATGGAACACTTGCAACTACTCCTAGAAGTTGAACTATTTTTATATACATAAATGCAAAAAGTTTGATTTCAGTTAGAAGACTTTGAGTACTATCACAGCAGAAATTCAGAGCAAGCTATTATGTTGACAGCAATGCTTTAAATTTATTGTGATAGTATCTTGTAATGAATGTTTTCACAGTGCATGTGATTAATATACGGAACTGACTCCTGCCAAATGGAAGCTCTGAATGCTATTATATTCAGACTCACTTGCTTGGCTGGAAGGATTCTTAGCATATTGTATTATGCTCATAAAAATCCAATTTCTTTTCAATAAGGAAAAAGGTTTCCAGCATTGTAACAGTAGCATGAGAAAAATGATGCTACAAGTGAATTTCATACCGGGGGTGACCTCTAGTGTAAAGTAATAACATTTTATCATTCCCTAGGGTTTTACTTAAAGCACTTTGCCAATTAGACTATACACAAAACATAATTAGAAAAGACACATTTATGTATTTTTTTTCATTTTCCTGTAGTGAACATGGACACTCGGAGAAATTTCACCATTGCATCAAATTTGTTGTGCACCAGTTTTTCAACATTTTTTTTCTTTTTTATATAAAAACAGAAAATGGAAACCGGAAAGGAACTAGACTGCAAACATACTAAATATTTTTTCTTTGAGACTGTAAAAGGGGCCAACCTGACCTTAAATAAGTTTATGGGGCTCCATTTCGAATGATTGTTATAAATCTTGGCAATACTCTTACTTGCAACAGATTCAAAAGTCAGGGACAACTTACAACAACCATAATAATTTTTGATCATGTCAGATTTTTTGTGATTATCACATAACTTTTTACCCCTTATGGAAGTATGTAGGTTATGCACAAGTCATGTTAATGTTGTGATTGTACAGTAACTTGTAAATATAGAGTTGTGTGACCAATCTACCAGTGGTACTTTACATACAGTATGTCACAAAAGTGAGTACACTTCTCACATTTTTGTAAATATTGATTGAGGGGACAACATAAGATATAAAGAGATGGGCAAATAATTCAAACGAAGGGGAATTCGTTTAGAATTCAGGAAAATTTGGGTTCTAACGAAGTCGAATTTGGGGTACTTCGGGGTTTGAACAAGTGTTTTTTTTGGTTTGATAAAATGGCTGCGAGCACATGGGTTACATGGGGCAAAGCATTGGGGGAGGAAGGGCATAGCCTGCATGAGGGCAGAGTGAACCCAAAGTCCCGGGGGATTCTGTACATCCCCCACTATATAATCCGGGGGGACGCTGGAGTCATACCGTCTCCTGTACTGTGGGGGAAAGGTGCTCCCCGCGACTGATTGTTACTGAAGAACTGTTTTTTATACAGTGTTTTTTTGGGGGTGTCTCAGCTTGTCTCAAGACTGTTCTTTAATGTTTATTTTGTTTTTTGGGGTGTATTGGTCTGAAGTCCAGTGGCGTCCCTGCGCTGCTAACATTTTAATGCATCTGCTCACAGCACATTGAATATCCAAGGGGGTCTAAGCCAGTTCCCGTTGTTTCATTTAAAGAAACACGTTTTATAATACAAATACCACTTCATTTTTGGCTGCTCAAATTTTTTTGCACAATTTAATCCAGGGGTTTAATTAAAAGGTTGTTCTGCGTTGTGGTGACCCAAGAAACCTTTTTTCACCGCCAAAAATTTTCAATTTTCCTGTACCATAATTCAAAGCGAAGGTTAATTACAATTTTTTCTCTTTTTGTGTATGCTAGAAAACATGAATTGTAACATGCTACAAACTAGTACTTGTGGTGCTCAATTCTTTTGCGCAATTCATCCGGGGTTTAAATTAAACGTTTTTTTCTGCTCTGGGACTCCCAAAAAACCCTCTTTTTTACCCCAAAAATTACAAAATTTTTGTACCATAATTCACAGAAAGGTTAATTAAAAATTTTTCTTTGTTGTTTAGCGAGAAAAATGCAATTGTAACACCCCTTTTTTCCGCCAAAAATTTAAAATTTTTCCCTTTCCAAATTCACAAAAAAGGTTAATTACAATTTTTTCTCTTTTGGTAGCGTAACAACACGCTATTTTTAACACGCTAACAAAAAGGCTAGTAGTTTTTTGGGTTTTCAATTCTTTTGCGCAATTTTCATCCAGGGGTTTAATTAAGCGTTGTTTTTCTGCTGGGGGGACAAAATAAACCGTTTTTTCACCGCCAAAAATTAAAATTTTCCTGTACCAAATTCACAAGCAAAGGGTTAATTAAAATTTTTTCTCTTGTTGGTAGCGTAGAAAACACCAATTTTAACACGCTACAAAGCTATAGTTTCTGGTTCTCAATTCTTTTGCGCAAATTTTTACCCGGGGTTTTAATTAACGTTGTTTTTCTGTGTGGGGACAAAAAAAAACCCCTTTTTTTACCCAAAAAAAATTTCAATTTTCCCCGTACCTAATTCACAAGCAAAGGGGTTTAAATTAAAAAATTTTTTTTTTGTTGTGTACCGTAGAAAACACGCCATTGTAACACCTAAAACTAGTAGTTTTTTTGGTTGCTCATTCTTTTGCCAAATTTTAAACCAGGGGTTTAATTTAAAGGTTTTTCTGCAGTTTCTCAGTAAAAAAAACTTTGTTTTTCACCGCCACAGAAGAAAATTTTGTAGCGAATTTTTATCCAAGGTTTTAAATTTAAACCGTTTGTGCTTTTTAAAATTCGTAAATACACAGAGTTTTTGAACCACATACAAGTCAATTTCTCCTGCCCATTTTGGGGGCGCAATTTATATCCAAGGGGGACCCAACTTCTTTTGTGGGTTTTTTTTGGGGTCAAAAACAGGGGGTGTATTTATCATATACAGATACTTCTCAAACATGTCCCGTACATTTTTGAACAAACAGTAAGTCAGACAGAGAGGGGGAGCTCTTCACCGCGATGGCAGAGGGACAAACATTCCTGGAGCAGGTCGCAGCACAGCAAGGGGGCTCGCGCAGGGGGCACTCGGTGAGGCCACAACCCGCTGCATCTAGCGGCCGTGTACTGACTACAACCCAATGGTTCTTTTTTGGTTGACTAGTCATCCACTTTCCCCCCAATGACATCTGACAACCCCCCCCAAGAGTCGGGGGGAAAGCAGACACAACCCCTTAGTTTTGGGATGGGGGGAGCGGGTCACGGCCCCACCCGTCCTCAACCCGCCCTCTGTCCCCTCCGGTTTCCCTCAGTCCCGAGATTACTATGTGGTCTGGGGGCAGCGCCCCTATATATCGAGGATGTACAAATTGTGGAGGGCAGTCAGCAGCTACTTGGCAGGAAGAAATGGGGCCAATATCCCCTGCTTCTTGCAGTAGGGCAAAGTATAATGTTAGAGTGGGATGGGATGTCTGTTTTTAGGGGCACCTCTGCATACCAAGACCGGGATAGGGCAGCAGGATGTGAAACCAAAAAGGATGATTTTTCCGACCCCCGGGGAGCCGGGTGGGCGCAAAGGGGTTCATCATCGTCAGGAGAAGAGTGCGTCACTTGCGCGTAGGCACGGCGCAGTCAGCAAGTGGGTCGTGTGGGGCCCGACAGCAGGGTAGCAGCAGTGTGAGGTGGGGGGGCCAAGCGGGCCACGGGAAAAAAACCCCTTTGCAGTCCCCAAGAAATAGGGCACAGGGGGGTCAGCGAGGCACGTGGGGGAGTAGTCATCAGGGGAGCATTGGCGGAAAAAACCGATCCCCGGCGTTTTGGCATTTTTGCTAAGACACCGGAGGGCCAAATATGGTATATGTAGAATCTGTAAAAAGAAGTGAAACGTTGCCAGGGAGCTAACTTGGCACCCCCCCCTGCTCAACACATGCAGCGTACCTCCGGGGCCCGGGGGGAAAAAAAGGGTCAGAGTGGTGGGCCATCCGCCGCCGCAGCAAAAACAAACAGCAGCACGCCCAGTGGCAGCATGCCATTTCAGCCATCAAGGCTCCCCACCTCTGCGAAGGGGGCTGTTTTTTCCCTTTGACATCATCTCCCGGTCCAGATTCCCTACCCTCGCTACCATGGCGCCAGCAGTCGTTCACGAGGCGATTGCAAAGAGAAAAACATTTTCGTCCAACCATCCTAAGGGGGAGCTGACCGTGCTCCTGCCCAAATTTTTTTGGTACGGGCCGTCCCCCCCCTTTTCCCAAAAGGGTTTCCCACCATTCAGAGAAAAATGGCTTGTGCCAACCCGAGATGGGGATTTTCCAAGCCGTAATTTTTTTTCCCAAAAAAAAGGGCAGTACTAGCACTTCAAAAATTTGTAGAACAGAAAACTGCTCCATCATACCAAAGGTGTTAAGGGCACAGCGGTGCACCCCAGTTCTACCCTGGCTTGCCTCGGGGGAAAAAAAATTCACACAGGGGGGGAAACCCCTTCCCGCGTCAGCTCAAGAAATTCTTTGTTGGCTTTTTTCCGCCCAACTGAAAATTTCGAAACCATGGGGGGAAGGACAATGGGAGGAACATGGTGTCCGCGCTGCCCCGGGGAGGGATGATCCTGCGCCCTGCAGGGCCCTCACTGTTCAATCGGGTTTGTAAAAAGGGTTTCCTGAAGCCCCTTCCACCGTTTTTCCCAGAAAAATTCTGAAAAGGGCCCCAAAACTGTGCAGGGGCACTTTACCCAAATTCGCAAAGCCAGGAACACCCCCCCTCAATTTGCGGCGGCAAAAACGGCCCCCCCCAACCCCACTTTTGATATGCGATTTTTCCCACCCTTTGGAAATTCCAGCCTGCATATTTTTGGACAGATTTTAGGGAACAAAAAGGGGGCCATTAACGTTTTTTTGATGATCCAGGCAGACAAAAATTTATCCCCCTGGGTAACTTTGAAAGTCAGCCATGGCAGCTCTGCGTGACACCTGCCGGGTTTTTTGGGGGCCATTCGAGGGGGCGACGTTATTTGTCAGTCGCCAGGACTACGGGTGAATGACGTCATTCCACTGCTTTTTGTCCCGGAACAGATGCGAAAAAAACTGTCTGGGCGGGGGCTGGAGACGTGGTGATTTAAACTCGTGGCCCCCATGAGTCCCCGGGGGGGGACTGAAATGGAGGAGCAGGAGGGGGGAGGGGGGACCCTTGGAGAGAAGCATTGTCTGGTGAAAATTTGTGGGATTTTTACCCAGGTACAAGAGAGGGGAGCAGGAGCATGGAGGGGGGAGGGAGATGGGGAAACGGGGCAGATACCCTCCAGCACCGTGCAGTATACAGGGGAAATGGAGGCAGGGGCCCCTCAGCCGTGCAATCCCCGAGCATGCTTATTGCCGGCGTACAGCCAATAGCAGACCGGAAAGGGGGATGACTTTCTGCTCTCCACCTTATTGGACCCTTTACCGGCCCAAAAAAGGAGCCTTTTTTTCCCAGCTATTGAGAGGGGGACAAACTCAATACTATAGGGAAATCCTCCAATCGTTTGGCCGTTTCCCTAGGGCGGCATCGTCCCCCCTTGACGGGTCTGACCGGGGGGTTCCTCAGTGCCACTATACTGCCGGGGCCTTGGGGGAAGGTGGGGGGGTGGGGGGGTACCAGCTAAAAACCTAACCAAATTGGGAGTCACTGATGAGCAGCTTTTTCACCCCTATGAGGAGGGATCGCCAGCAGCAGCAGCAGCAACCTGGAGCACCCCTTTTCCAACAGGGGGGGGGCCTACTTGGACGCACTCTGCCACCCCATTAGAAGATCCGCGGCTACGGGGCAGCCAAACGGATGTGTGGCCGCAACTTCCCGATTGGCAGGGAAAGCGCCCTCCCCCAGTAGTGTGGATCAGAGGGGTTTTTCGTCGGCGGGGGGCATCGTTCCCCCAAAGGGAACCCGTTGTCCGGGAAAGTGGAATGAAACCTTTTCAAGAGAATCAGGCGGGGGTGGCCAATTTACACACCAAGCCTTAGGCGTCAGTCTGGGTTCAAACTACCTCCTCAGCCACTATTCTGCCCCCACCCGCCTGATGCCACACATCTGCTGACAGTTTCTCCTCGCCCCCCAACCACTTTACCCGGGCTGGTATTGCCCCCCAACCTTTACACTCCTGTCTTTTTGCCACGCTGACCTTGCTGCTGCTGTGGTGCGCCCCTGAATCCAACATGTATTTTCCCCCCTTTGGTGGCCTAATCCCCTGTTTTTTTGGCCAACCTCCAGAATGTCATTTTGGGGCCCCTGCCTGACCTCGCTGCGCTGTTCTGCCGTGACCTCCACATGTGTCATTGTCCCCCCTCTGTGGGGCCTACTCCTGTTTTTGCCCCTCCAGAATGTCTTTGGGGCCACTGCCTGACCTCTTGCTCTGTGCCGTGACCACCACTGGTCTTTGGCCCGTCGACCTCTTTCTCTGCTGTGGCGCGCCGTGCCTCCACACTGTGTCATTTTTCCCCTCTGGGGCCCTACTCCGTTTTTGCCACCTCCGAATGTCATTGTCCACGCCTGACCTCATGCTGCTGCTCCCTTGACCACCACTGGTCATTGTCCCCACTTCGACTCATGCTGCTGCTGTGTGTGTTTTGGGACCTACACACTGTTTCATTGTCCCCACTGTCTGACCTCATGCTGCTGCTGGGCTGATGCCGTCCTACACACTCTGTCATTGTGCCACGCCCTGCCCCTCAGCTGCTGCTGCTTTTTGGCGTCAACTCAACCTGTGTCTTGTCCACCTTTGCCACTCCTGTTTTTCCCCACCCCCAGCGCCGTCCCTCCCACACTCTGTCACTAATGTTCCCACCTGACTCTCAGCTTTTTTTTTTCCATTTTCTCGGCATGACTTTATCGGGGCAACTTTCCCGCTTCAGTTTCTTTGGTCAGTTTTGCCCTTTAAGTCCCCGGAATTTTAATAAAGCATTCTAAGAGCGGGGGCAGCATGGGGTTTTCTACTAAAACCAACATTTAGAAGCCCAAACGCCCCCTCTGCATATTTAAGCAGGGCACAACGTTCTAAGACCCTGCAGGCTCTGTGCCCGGAAAATAGCTGTTTTTTTAACGTGTTTTCGTCCCAAAAGAAATTCGGAACGAAGTTATTTTTTGCCGAGAAATTCGGCGAAGTGAACGAAACGAATTTCGGGAAATTCGCCCATCTCTAGATATAACACTTTGATACAATGTAAAGAAGTAAGTGTACAGCTTGTATAACAGTATAAATTTCGTGTGCCTTCAAGATAACTCAAAAAACTTTGAGACTCTCGGTTCACATATTTTGATCAAAAGATGTTTAAGCTGCCCACGATTTTCAACGTGATCTCAAAATCGGGCAGTCCTATGCTATCTTTGCCTCTCAATCGAGCCAATCTGGCCTCTCACTGGGTCAACCGACCTCCATTATTCAGAGAGAAAAAATAAAAAAACACCCAACCTGCAAGCTGCCCTTCTTATGACAGCCTGTGAGAGTGGGCAGGGACAGAAACCCAAAATGGAAGCACCCCTTCCTTCCCACATAGGTTAAAATCAATGTACACCAAGTATAACGTATGTATCTGCACACAAAAACATTTCTGAAAAAAACGTATGCAAACCTGGGTGCCACTGGCAGGGCTGCGGCACACATGTAATTATACATGTACACACACAGACCGCCGCCAGCGGCACACTACTGCAAAAAGGGTAATACACTACGTGGAAATCCCTAAAGAAGCATTTATGCTATCTATCATACATGAAAAAACTTTGAGACTCTCGGTTCACATCTTTTGATCAAAAAATGTTTAAGCTGCCCACGACTTTCAACGTGATCTCAAAATCGGGCAGTCCTATGCTATCTTTACCTCTCAATAGAGCCAATCTGGCCTCTCACTGGGTCAACCGACCTTCAAGATAACTCAACACACAGCCATTCATGTCTAAACCACTGGCAACAAAAGTGAGTAACCCCTAAGTGAAAATGGACAAATTGTGCCCAATTTGCCATTTCTCTCCACGGTGTCATGTAACTCATTAGTGTTACAAGGTTACAAGGTCTCAGGTTTGAATGGGGAGCAGGTGTGTTAAATTAGGTGTTATCACTCTTACACTCTCTCATACTGGTCACTGAGTTGAACATGGCATCTCATGGCAAAGAACTCTCAGAAGATCTGAAAAAAAGAGTTGTTTCTCTACACAGAGATGGCCTAGGCTAAAAGATGATTGCCAACACCCTAAAACTGAGCTGCAGCATGGTGGCCAAGACCATACATTGGTTTAACAAGACAGGTTCCACTCAGAACAGGCCTCACCATGGTTAACCAAAGAAGTTGAATTCACATGCTCAGCATTATACCCAGAGATTGTGTTTTCAAAATAGACATATGAGTGCTGTCAGCATTGCTGAAGAGGTTACTGCACACTGCATCAAATTGGTCTGCATGGCTGTCATCCCATAAGGAAGCTTCTTCTAAAGATGAGGGAACAAGAAAGCCAGCAAACAGTTTGCTGAAGACAAGAAGACTAAGGACATGGATTACTGGAATCATGTCCTGTGATCTGATGAGACCAAGATGAACTTATTTGGTTCAGACGTGTGTGATGGCAACCAGATGAGGCATACAAAGAGTTGTGTGTCTTGCCTACAGTCAAGCATGGTAGTGGGAGTGTAATGATTTGGGGCTGTGTGAGTGTAGCCGGCTGTGGGAAGCTCCAGTTCATTTAAGGCTGTGCTGTAAAATAATGGTGGCCACATGAAATATTGACACCATGGGCAGAATTTGTCCATCTTTACTTAGGGGGGCTTCCTTACTTTTGGAAAAGGGGGGGCCATTGTTTGGGGGGTTTTGTTTTTTTTTGGGGAGGGGGAAACAAAAAAAATTTTAAAAATTTTGGGGTTGAACCCACCTAAAGGCAGGAAAAAGTTTTTTGGGGTTGGGGGGCCCAAAATCAATACCTGAAAAACCCCAAAAACCCTTTCCCAAAGTTCCCTTGGCCAAATTAAGGGGGGTAAAACCCAGCCCATTTTGGGGTTTTGGGAAACCAAAAATTTTTATTTCGACAATAATAAAACAGGGTCCAGTTTTTTTCCCTTTCATGAAATTTGGGAAAAAACCTTTACCCCTTTTTTAAAAAGGTTTAGGAAAGGTACCCAAAAATTTAACATTTTGGCCAAAGGGCCCCAAATATAAGGAAAAGGGGAATTTTTTCCCTTTTCTAAAGTAAAAGTTTTAAAAACCTTTTAAATTCTTTTTGCAAAAAAAAAAAATTTTGGGGAACCAAAACCCTAGAAAATTGGTAAGGTTTTAAATTCTGATTTTTTTGTTTTTAAAAAAGGAAAACTTTAAATTATTGGTTTTTTATATGGATGAAAATTTTTTCAACTGAAACACCTTCTTCTGTTTGGGGTAACAATGGGAAAGTATTTTTGGTTTTCGGGAAATTTTTGGCTTTGCTAAAAGTTGGGGGGGATCCCCCCGGAAGCCAATTTTCCTTACCTAATCCCTTTGTTCTAAAACAATTTTGTACCGGAAAAAAAAATGGGAATGTTTAGCAATTATCCCCCCAAAGGAAAATGGAGGGGTTTTTTTAAGTTAAACCGGTTTTTTGGCCCAACGGCCCCATTTTTAATTAAAAACAAAAAATCAAAAATGGCCCTTTTAAGGATTTTCCCTGCATTTTGGGGGCCAAAATCCACAGTAAGAAAGGGCGGGGTTTATCAAATTGGGTTAAAAAGGGCCATTGCGGAAAAACCTTTACCCCCAAAAGAAAGTTTGAAAGGGTTAATGTTTGCTTGCCAAAGGGGAAAAAAAGGTCCTTTTTGGGAAAAACCGGGGCAACGAAACTTTTTTCCATTTTCCCCAAAAATTTTTTTACGTTTATTAAAAAGGGGGAAGTTTGGAAACTAAGAAAAAACTCTCCTTGTGCCCCCACGGGGGGGGGGGGGGGGGCCAAAGGGGGGGGGGGGGTCCCCGGGGGGTTTGGGGCAACCAAAAAAAAAGGCCCCTTTAAAAAGAAGTGGAAAAATTGGAAACCCCATTTTTTTTAGCCCAAACCCCAAAATTTTTTAAAAAAATTTTTGGTTTTTTGGAAAAAAGGGGGTTTTTCTGGGGCCTGCCTTAAATTTGCCAAATTTTTGGTTCCCCCGGGGTTAAATTAAGGTAAAACCCCCTTTTTTATTAATCCCAAACCCCGATTGGGTTTTTTTTAAATTTGGGCAAAGTTTTTCAAAAGTAATCGCACAAATTTTGGAATACAAAAATTTTGGTCTTTAAGCGGGTTTTTGGAAAAGGGCCCAAAACCCTCCCAATTTTATTATGAAAATTTGTGGGGGAAGGCGCCCCAAACTTTTTTATGACCACCGCCCCAAAATTTGAACCCCCCCCAACCACTCCCATAATTTTTTTCCCCACTTTTAACCCCCCCAAACCGGGTTTTTTTTTCACGGGCGCCCCCCCCTTTTTATAGCCCCCTTTGCACCCCAAAACCCTACTAATTGAATTTATGGTAAAAAATTTTTATTTGACTTTTAAAAAAGGTTTTTTTATTTGGGGGATTTGCCTTAAAAACCTTCCATTTTTAAAAAATTTTTTGGGGCCCATTTTTGGGAAAAAAAATTAAAATTTTTTTATCCAATTCCCTTTTGGGGAAAAGGTTTTTTAATTTTCATTTCGGGGTAAAAAACCTTGGTTTTGTTCCCTTTTTAAAAATTTGTTTTAAACTTTTTGGTTTCCCCGGGGGGTTTGTGGCTATTTTTTAAGTTTAAATTTTAAAAAGTAGGGGGTTTTTTTTAAACTTTCGGGTCGGGTTCCCTTACCGGGAAAGGGGGGGGAAAAAAATTTTTTTGGGTTTGGGGTTTGGGGGACCTCCCCCGCCGTTTTTACAGGCCAGGTTTTTCTGGGCCCCTATTAAAATTTTTCCAAAAGGTAACCGGGGGTTTTTTGTGGTTCTACCTTTTATTTGGATAAATAGATAGGGTTTTTTTATTGGGGAACCATAGGTTAAAATCCCCCTTTTTTTGTTAAGCAATTTTTCGTCCCCGCGGTTAAAATTTTGGGTTTGAAAACTCCAAATTTTAATTACCCGGGGCCATTTAGAATTTTTTAAATTTTGGCGGGCCACCCAAACCCAGACTTAAAAAATTTAGAGCCAAGGGCGGTGAGATGGGGGGAAAAACCCCATTTTTTATGTGAAAATTTCGTTTGGGGGTTTTTTCTTTTTGGGACCCTTTTTAACAAAAACCCCCTTCCTTTTTTTAAATGGGGTTTTTTGTCTCAAAGGAATTGTGGTGCCCCCCTTTTTTGCCCAAAAACATTTCGGGAAATGTTTTTTTTACCGGGAAAACTTTGCGTGGGCTCCTTGAACTTAAATTGGGGTTTTAAGAATTTTTTGCAGTTTTTATTTTAAGGGCCAAAAATTTTTAAAAAAACTTTTCTAGGTTTTTTCCACTTTGGGGGGGGGCAAGCGGGGCCTGGGGCCACGAAAACAAATTTTAAAAGTAATCTTGCACCCGGGTGTTTTAAAAATTTTTAAAACCCCCCTTTTAATGGGTTTTTTAAAAATTTTTTTTCCCTTTTTTGGGAAAAAAACTTGTTTTTGGTCCACCCTTTCCCTTTAAATTTGAATACAGCAATTTTGTGGGAAACGCAGGTGTTTTTTGTTAGGTGAAAAAAATCCTTTTATTATCCGTATCCTTTTCCCGATAGGGTTTTTTTCATTTTTGGGCGGGCCCCAGCTTTTTTTCCATAGACCCCCTTTGCACTTAAATTTGAATACGCTTTTTGGTCGTCAGCGGTGTTTTTGATGGGTGCAAAACCCCACTTTTATTATCCGTATAATTTTATAGGTGTTTTTTTTTTAAACTTTGGCGCAGGCCACTTTGTTAAAAAAGATCCCCCTTCCCCAATTAAAATTTAAATAAAAGCTATTTTTTTCTAAAGCAGGTGTATTTGATAGGTGCAAAAAATCCCTTTTATTACCCGTAAACATTTCAGATAGGTTTTTTTTCACTTTGGGGCCGGCCAGCTTTTTTCCTTAGACCCCTTCCCTTTTAAAATTTAAATTTCGCAATTTGTAGCCCAAGCGGGTGTATTTGATGGGTCCCAAAAAATCCTTTTATTATCCTATCCTTTTTAGATAGGTTTTTTTTTCCCTTTTTGGGCAGGCCATTTTTTCCCATGACCACCTTGAAATTAAATTTAAATTTCTTTAATTTTGTATCACCCAGGTGTTTTTTGATGGGTGAAAAAAAACCCCCCTTTTTAAATTAAACCGTTTACATTTCAGATGGGTTTTTTTTTTTCATTTTGGGGGCGCAGGCCAGCTTTTTTCTTAGACCAACCTTGCATTTAAAAATTTGAAATACAGAAATTTTTGTTTTTCCCCGAAAGGTGTATTTGTAGGAAAAAAAAACCTCCCTTTTTTTACCCGATACTTTTCAGATGGGTTTTTTTTTTTTAATTTTGGGGCCCCGGCCCAGCTTTGTTCAAGACCCACCTTTGCCCTTAAATTTAAAATTACAGCAATTTTGTCTCCCCGGGCAGGTGTTTTTGTTGGGTGAAAAAATCCTTTTTATTATCCGTAAAACATTTCGATGGGGTTTTTTTTTTTCCATTTGGGGGAAGGCCAGCTTTGTTTAGATCCCCCCTTGCATTTAAAATTTTGAATACAGAAATTTTTTGGTCCACCCAGGGGAATTTGATAGGTCCCAAAAACCCCTTTTTTTTATCCTAAACATTTCTTTTTAGGTTTTTTTTTCATTTTGGGGCGCAGGGCCAGCTTTTTTCAAGACACCCTTCCTTAAATTTAAATTTAACACCCAATTTTGTGTCCCCCCGAGGTGTATTTGATAGGTGAAAAAAATCCCTTTTTTTATCCTTTTTCTTTTCAGATAGGGTTTTTTTCATTTTTGGGCGGGCCCAAGCTTTTTTCCATAACCACCTTGCATTTAAAATTTTGAATACAGAAAATTTTTGGGTTCTCACCCATTTGTATTTGATAGGTCCCAAAAACTCCCCTTTTATTATCCTATACATTTCAATAGGGGGTTTTTTTCATTTTGGGGCCCCAGGCCAGCTTTTTTTTAAAAGACCACCTTGAAATTTAAATTTAAAATACAGCTTTTTTGTAAACCCACCGCAGGTGTTTTTATGGGGCAAAAAATCCCTTTTAAATTACCCGAAAACATTTCAAAATAGGTTTTTTTTTTTTCACTTTCCCGCGGAAACCCTTTGGGTCCATAGACCATTTTGCATTTAAATTTGAATCCCGAATTTTGTATCACCGCGGGGGTATTTGTTGGGTTGAAAAAATCCCTTTTATTATCCGTTACATTTAGATAGGTGTTTTTTTCCCTTTTTTGGGCAGGCCAGCTTTTTTCCATAGACCAAACCTTTGCATTTAATTTTTGAATAAAATTTTTGTATCCCCGCGGTGTTTTTGATGGGTTTGAAAAAAATCCATTTTTTTACCCCGAAACATTTCGGTTAGGTTTTTTTTTCATTTTCCCGAAGGAAAGTTTTGCCATAAGAGCCCCCTTTTGAACTTAATTTGAATACAGCAATTTTGTGTCACCAAGGTGTTTTTTGTTGGGTTTGAAAAAACCCCAAACTTTTATTATCGTATACATTTCAATAGGGTTTTTTCATTTGGGGGCACCCTGTTTTGGTTTTATAAAGATCCCTTGAAATTAAATTTGAATACTGCTTTTTTGTCCACCGCGGTTGTATTTGATAGGTGCAAAAAATCCCTTTTTTATCCTTTAACTTTTCAGTTTGGTGTTTTTTTTTCCCCCCCCCCCCCTTTGGGCGGGTGGGTTAAAAGGGTTTTGTTATAGATCCACCTTCACTTTTTTTTTAAATTCCCAAAATTTTTGTATCCCCCAAGGTGTATTTGATTGGTGCAAAAAACCCCCCTTTTTTTTTCCATTTTACATTTTAGTAGGGGGTTTTTCCCTTTTCCCCGGGGGCCAAAGGTTTTTGCCCTTGGGCCCCCTTGCATTTTAATTTAAATTACAAATTTGAAAGTCCCCCCCCCAGGGGGAATTTTGTTTGGGGGAAAAAATACCTTTTATTACCCGTATATTTTTCCAGATAGGGTTTTTTTTAAAATTTTGGCCGCGGGCCCAAGCTTTGCCCCTTGAGCCCCCTTTGGAAATTTAAAATTTGAACAGAAAATTTTGTGTCCCCCGCGGGTGTATTTGTAGGAAAAAAAACTCCACTTTTTTATCCGTAACATTTCAAATGGTTTTTTTTCTTTTTGGGCGCAGGCCAGTTTTGCCCCTAGATCCCCCTAGAAATTAAATTTAAATTTAACTTTTTTGTCTCCCCGGGGCAGGTGTATTTATGGGTGCAAAAAAAAATTTTTATTATCCGTAAACATTTCAGATAGGTGTTTTTTTTTCACTTTGGCGCAGGTCACTTTGTTAAATAGTTTCCCCTTGCATTTAAAATTTGAATACCCAAATTTTTGTAGTCACCGCAGGTGTATTTTGATGGGTTGCAAAAAATCCCTTTTTAAAAAACCTTAAACATTTTAGATAGGTGTTTTTTTTCATTTTCCCCCCGCGGGCCCGCTTTGCCATAGACCCCCCTTGGGCACTTCAATTTGAATACATCAATCTTGTAGTCCCCCGCAGGGGTATTTGTTTGGTGCAAAACCCCACTTTTATTATCCGTTTTTTAATTTTCAGATAGGTTTTTTTTCACTTTGGGGCAAGCCAGCTTTGTAAAGAAAGAGCTACCTTGAAATTTAAAAATTTGAATCAGAAAAATTTTGAAAGTCACTGCGGGTGTATTTGATGGGAAAAAAAAACACCACTTTTATTATCTTTATACATTTCAGATATTTGTTTTTTTCACTTTGGCGAGGCCCGCTTTTTTTCAAAAAACCACCTTGCATTAAAAAAATTTTTGGAATACAGCAATTTTTTCCGTCCCCCCGGGTGTATTTGATGGGTTGCAAAACTCCCTTTTATTATCCGTAAACATTTAAAGATGGGTTTTTTTTTCACTTTGCCGCAGGCCACTTTGTCCTTAGAGCCACCTTGCACTTATATTTGTTTTCAGCAATTTTGTCTTTCACCGCGGGTGGATTTGATGGGTTTAAAACTCCATTTTTTTTTCCGTATACTTTTCCCAGAATGGGTTTTTTTTTTTTTCCATTTTGGGCGCGGGCCACTTTTTTCTTTGATCCCCCTTCCCTTTAAATTTGGGAATACAGCAATTTTGTAGTCACCGCGGGTGGGTTTGTTGGGTGAAAAAAATCCCCTTTTATTTTCCGTATAAAAATTTCAGATGGGGTTGTTTTTTTTTCACTTTGGCGCGGGGAAAAGGTTTGTCAAAAGAGCCACCTTGCATTTAAAATTTGGGAATACAGAAAATTTTTTAAAGTCCCGCGGGTGTATTTAAAGGTTGAAAAAAATCCCTTTTTTTACCCCGAAATAGATTTTAAATAGCTGTATTGCACGTGGTGCGGCCCTAGTTTTTTCAAATAGTCAACGTTGTGCACAATTCTGATAGAAATTTTTTTTTGCACCTTTCTCGTTTGTCATTGCTGCAAAAACACAAGTTCCTTATCCTGATAACTTCTGAATAGTTTTATTGTGGCTCCTTGAATCTCATTGTCGCAGATAGCTGCACTTGAATGATATTTTTGTTAAAACTATCAAATCCTAGTTCCTACTGCATATTGTAAATCCCTGCAACTGAAGGAGGAAAACTGATGATTTTTGTCTTAGGGTTCTCCACAGACCGCATTCACAGGTATTCGCAAGAAACAATTTCAGTTTTATCTAATCCTAGTGGCTTGTAGGAAATTAGAGGGTATTTAAGATAGCTGTATTTGCCGTCTTTTAAAATAAGGGACTTTCCAAAACTATTTATATTAATATTATTATTATTATTATATTTTAATAAAGTCGCCATTATTCCAGGGTGCGTATACATTCGAGGGGGTTACATACATACATAAGTCCAAACGAGTACAAGTGAAAGGGATAATGACAAATGGTGGCCACGACAGAGGGAGAGAGGACCCTACCCGCGAAGGCTTACAATCTAAAAGGAGGGGAAAGAAGACAGGAGGTGAGGGCAGACATGTTTGTGGAGGAAGTAGTGACAAGTTTTAGTGAAGGTTATAGCAAGCCTGAAGAAATGGGTTTTTCAGGTTGCTTTAGAAGCTGGTGAAAGTGTAGGATAGTCCTGATCGTGTTGGGGCAGTGAGTTTTCCAGAGTGTGGTGAAGCTACTGGAGGAAGTCTTGGAAGAACGGATGTGTGATGAGCTGATAAGTGAGAGAGAGAGAGAAGTCCTGTGAGGAGCGGAGAGTGCGTGGGGAAGATATTTGGAAATAAGGCAGAGATAATGGAAGGGGAAGGTCATGGGGAGAGCCTTGTAGGTCATGGTTAGTAACTTGAAAAGAATACGCTGGCAATGAAGCCAGTGAAGGGATTGCAGAGGGGAAGGCAGAGGAGTAGCGAGGAGAGAGGTGGATAAGACGGGCAGCAGAGTTAAGGATGATTGGAGGGGAGCGAGGGTGCTAAGCTGGAAGGCCACTGGAGAAGGATGTTGCAGTAGTCAAGGCGGGAGATTACAAGGGCATGGATCCACATTTTGTAGTGTCAGGATGTTGAGGAATGAAAGCGGATGCGAGAGATGTTTTTTTTTCAGGTGGAGGCGGCAGTGGAGGTGATGGGTTTGGATGTGCGGTTATGAAAGATAAAGCAAAGACTAGGATACCCCAAGACAGCGGACTGTGGCCCGGTGAAAGTGTAAGAGCCGTTGACTGTAATAGAGAGATCAGGGGGCAGGGGTAGAGGTGGAATGGTGGAAAGATGATGAGTTCTGTTTTCTCCACATTTAGTTTTAGGAGACTGATGAGAAGAAGGAGGAAATGGAGACAGACATCTGGCAGAGATGTAGAGTTGGGTATCATCACATACAGGTTGGTATGAAAGCCATGTGAGTCATGAGCTGACCGAGGTCAAGGGTGAAGATAGAGAAGAGTAGTGGACCCAGGACGACCTTGGGGGACACCAACAGAGAGTGGGCCGGGGGAGGAGGTGGAGCAAGATTAAGACCGCTGAAAGTCGTTCAGTGAGGTAAGGAGGAGATCCAGAAAGAGGCCAAGTCCGTGGATGCCCGAGGGAGTAGAGGATTTTGTAGCAGGAGGGAATGGCACAGTGTCAAAGGCAGATGACAGGTCCAAGAGGAGGAGCAACAGAGTAGTGCATGAGGCTTTTAGCAGTTACTAGATCATTAGTGAGCTTTGGTAGGGCAGTTCGGGAAGAGTGGTGGGGTCGAAAACCAGATTATAGTGGGTCAAGAAGAGAGTTGGAGGAGAGGTGGGAGGACAGCTGAAGAAAGACGTGCTGCTCGAGGAGTTTGGAAGCACAAGGGAGCAGTGAGATGGGGCGATAGTGGACAGAGAATAGGGGTCAAGGTTGTTTTTTTTTAGGATTGGAGGATAGACATGTTTTAAAGGCAGAAGGGGGAGATTCAGAGGTTATTGATAGGTTGAAGAGATGGGTGAGTGCTGGGATGATAGAACACTGAGTCTGGTATGAGGTGGGATTAGGCAGTGGTCAAGACAACAGGTAGTGAGGTTGATTTTGGACAGTAATGGTGGAGAGCTTGTCTTAGTGACCGTGAAGCAATTTAAGGGGAAGAGCAGGTTGCCAATGGTAATGGCAGGGTGGTGGGGACCTGTGGGCTGAAGCTTTCTCTATGAGTGCTCTTCTGGAGGAAGTGACTGGCAACGTCATCTGCAGACAGGAGGGATGGGGGAGGATGTGTTGGTGGACGGAATAGAGTTGAAGGATTTGAATAATTGTCTGTGGTTGTGGGACAGGAGGATATGAGGAGTGGTGAGATAGTTTTCTGTTTGCTGAAGGCGAGTGCGGGACTTAAATGTCTCAGTGAGTGTTTGTATAAGGCAAAGTCTCAATGGAGGGAGTTTTCTCCAGGCGAGTTTCACAATTCTGGAAAGCTCGCCTCAGCTGTTTGGTAGAGTCTGTGTGCCAGGTGTCCTGTTGACTTTGGCGGTTCTGTTTTGTGTGTGAGAGGAGCGACTGAGTCAAGGGCGTGATGATTGTATTGTTGTAAAATGGTGGCTGCTTCTGGGTCATTGAATGAGGAGATAGTGGAAAGAGTGTAAAGAGAGTCAAAAGAGAGGGGGAGGGTTGGGGTTTTTGTAGATCCTGGGGGGGCCCGACGGGGTAAGAACAGGAGGGCAGGGGGGAAAAGGAGATAGGGGGAAAAAGGAAAAGGCGGGTTGGGGTTCAATAAAGGGGTGGAGAGTTAGAGATGTCAATGGGGGAAAAGGGGCGGGGAAGATGAGGCCAGTTGTGCCATCTTTGTGAGGGGCCTCTGAGCCCCATTGGAGGGGTTTTTTGAAAGGAGGAGCAAGTGAAAGGATTTTGTTGGAAGCAGAGGGGGGGGTGCCCTTTTTGGGTTGTTGAATCTCCCATGATATATGGGGTTTTCCCGGTAAAGAAAGTGGAGAAGCCAAAAGCAAAGGGGTCAAGAAAGGCAGGGGCAGGGCCTGGGGGTCGGAAACAACAGCCACTTGGAGGTCAGAGGGGGGAGATGGGACAGAGGCATTTAAAAAAGGAGAAGATTTGTGGGGGAAAGGGAAAGAGGGGGAGGGGGGACAAAGGAGCAGGTGCAGACAAGGGCCAAAAAATCCACCATGCTTGTTACCAAAGGGGGAGGAGTGTGGGGGACCATACCTTTTCAAATTTTTTATCTTTCGAAAAATTGGGGCGAAAAACAGGGGGGTAACAACAAAGAGGGGGGGAAAAAATGGAGGAAGGATGGGAACGGGAGAAGGTTCTCCTTCCCGTTTCTGGCGAAAAAAGCAAACCATCCCATCGGGCGGTTGCAGCCGTCGGCCCTTTCCCTCGCTGGGGGCAGGGCCCTGTGAATCTCAGTAACGAACCCGCGTCGCCAAACTAATTTTTCACTGGGTTAAAGCAAAATGCAAAACCCGCAGGCTTAACTCCTCACCTCCCCGTCCAAAGGGCCAAAAAAAAAAAAAATGTCCCTATCAGCATCCCGGGCCAACATGAAGGGGAAAAGGGAGCCCAAATAAACAACTCGGGACCCCCCCCACTGGGAAATCCCCTTTTTTAAAACCCCTTTGATACAAAATGCGGTGGGGTTTTTAGAAAAGGGATGTTAAAAGATCAAGAGGGAAAAGGGGGATGATTTTTTTCTGTCGGGCACCCTTTAACTGATGGCCCTCAGAGGAGGGGAAGGGAAACCGTTTAAACGGCCAAAAAACCCCGGGGGGTTTTGGGAAACGCCTTTTCAGTGCCCTTGCAGTGCCCCCTTGGGAGCCCTGGATGCAGAATGTCAGGACCCAAAGTCACCTTGTTGATGGGTGAAGACGACATTGTGGAACCCAAATGAATTTTTTCCCGCAGAATTTTGCTTTTCGAGCGCTTTATCAAAATGGGGCGGGGGAAAAAGACATTTTGGGAATATAGTAAAGGGTTCCCCCCCTCAAAAAAGGAGGGGCGGTTTGGGAAAAAGTCCCGGGTGAGATATTTTGCCACCAAAAATCAGTCCCGGGAAACCCCCCCCCCCCTTTTCGCTTTTCGCCGCCCCCAAAAAAGGGCCAGGACCCCAAGCCTGGGCCTTTTTTGAGAAGCCTCTGATTCACCCCGCAATGTCATAGCCGCCTTTTCCCAAACGCAATTTTGTAGAGGGAAAAATTTTAAGGTGTTTAAACCACCAACAAGTCAAATTCCACATGCAGCAAATGCTTTTTTTAAAATTTGGGGGAAAACATTTGGGCCCCAAAAAAAGGCCCACAAAACCGATCCCCGGGTTTCCAACCATGTCAAAAAACCCCCTTTTTTTTTCCGCCCCCCTCCTCCGCCACCACCAAGCGTTCCCAATTTCCCCCATGATTTCAGAGTCATGATCAGGGATCACCTCCGTTCAGCCTCCACCGCGCCCGAGTACCCCCAAAACCCCAAAACCCACCCAAACCCCTTCTTTTTCCCCCGCCAGTTTGACGCCCTTTAAACCCTTTGAAAAAGGGGGCCATTCTACAGGCCAGCCCTTCTGTCCTTCGGGTTTTTGGGGGAGCAGAAAAAAAACTTTTAACCCCAAACCACCCCAAAATGCCAAAACCTAAATTGGGAAATTGCCGGGTTTTTGGCCTTTGGAAATGTTCCCCTTTTCCGTCGGGTTTTGGGACACAGAGGGGTTTTCCCACGTCATGGCCCTTCCCCTCCCCCCAATACCAGATTTCGAGGCGGGCATTTTTTTTCCCCAGAAAACCCCGCCCCCTGCCCCCCCCAGCCATGTACAACTAAAATTTTAAGCCCCGCTGCCCTGCTCTTTTGCCCGGGAAAAGTCCATCTGCCCACCGCCCCACAGGGACAAAGAAAGGGCCACGCCCAAAAGGCGGGCTATATCTCTTGCACCCCCCAGGGTGAGCGGGGTGGATGTCCTCTGGTGGTAAAGGGTTTGGCCCTCGGGGCTCGGCGCACGCTCTTAAAAACCCCGAGGGAGGGTGGGGGCTTTTCCCCCCCAAGGTCCTTTTGGTGGCAACACGTGCCCGGGGAAACCAGGCCGGTTAAAATTAATCTGTTTGGAGACCTTTCCACACACGGGTCGGACGGGGGACGGCTCTCCGCAACGAGACCGAGGGGGTTTTTCCCTGGGGACAAGAACCTTGTGCCGGGCAAGGTGGTGTGCGATAATGGGCGAAATCTGCGGCCGCCCTTAAGATCGGTAGGCTGGGACATCCCTTCCCGGGCACATTCATAAAACCTCTCGCCAAAAAATTTCTAAACCTACCTGGGCGGGACTGCCTGTGGGGAAGGCTCGAGGTCTGAGTTCGCATTTCCCGCCTTTCGCACCCTACTTCGTCCCGCCTGGCTGCATTGCAGGTCGCTGGGCCTCCCCATCAACCGTCCCCTTTGTTGACGGTGCAACACGCTGGAATTCCACCCCCCAACCCACGATTGGGGGCAGCAGCGAAATGCCTTTTACGCAGTACGAATGACACAGGGCCCTGCCCAAGCAGGGGTGCGGACCTCGGGGTTTGAGCCCCCCGAGAGTGGAGGCGGTAAAACTCTCACCATCCCTTTCCCCGTTTTGAAGAAGCCCCAAAATGGGGCGGCGGACATGCCTTGTCAGTATGAGCATTGTGTTATCTTAGTTTGGAAAAATCGTTGGGCACTCTGAAAAAACAGGCCCCCAGCGCGGAGGGGGAGACGGACACAGATGCGGACACGGAGCCTTTCCCCGTCGAATCCACAAGGGCCCAAAGGTTTCACAAATTTTTTTCGGCTTCATTAGGCAGGGGTTTGGGGGCCAGGGTTTTGTGCAAGGCGGCGATCAGCCTCAGGGGGCATCATTGGGCAAATAGGTTGAGTTAAGCGTACCGGAAAAGGGAAACGGAGGAGGGGAGGGGGAGGGATTCCTAGACTCCGACGTTACCAAAGTCCCGCCTTGGAAAGAGGGTTTGGCGCAATTTGAGGGGGGAGGGGGGAAAATGAGGAAAAAATCAGTTTTTAAGTCCCCTCGACCCAAAAGGGTTGGGAAATCAAAGGGTCCATCTCCCATGATCTTGGTGCTCCCCTTTCCTCCAACATATCCTCGCATTAAGGCCCTCAAAATAAAAATAGTTACTGGGTGGCCACCCTCCGGTCCCGTACAAAACCAAATCAAAACTTTTCCCTTTCCCCCCACCCAAATAGAGAGTAAAATGCAGGAAATGGGAACCTTGCTGTTGACAACTGGAGTTTTCTGTTTTCTTCCCCTTCACTTTTCAAATGTCAGGGTTTGGAACAATGTCAGAAAACCCGGGGCAGCAGTAGAGTCCCCAAAAACCCCGGGAAAAAGGGGGGCAGCAGCAACAGCAGAAAGCGGGCAATGTGGGCCGGAACCCAAATTTGGGTTGGAACCTCTAGAAATTTCTTTATTTACCAACCTACCAACGCATGAAAAGGAAAGGGCACACACCCAAACACACAGAGACCACTTAAATAAATGGGCACAACTATCTGCGTCCCCAACACCGATTTTTTGGATGTTTTTTCCGGGGGACCCAATTGCTTCGGGGACCCAAAAAGGGGATAAATGGCCCGAGCTCGCTCGCCCCCCATAGGGTTTTTTCCTGCCAAGAAGCCACGTCATTTTCGAGGGGAACCCTTAACCCACAGACAAACGCACCCGGGGTTTTCCACAATAATTTTTGTTTCGTTTGCCCATTCTTAAAATTTAAATTTCCGGGAATGAAATTTTGATGAGGGTTTGGGGCCCCAAATTTGGGGCCGAGGTCCCCGTTTTTTTGCCGATCTACTTAACTTTCCCTTTTCAAACAAAATTGTCCTCTTAAAAATTTTTTTTAAAAATTTATCATTTTTACTGAAATTTTTTTTTTTCTCAGTTCCAAAGAGATCATTTTTTTTTTTTGGGCGGTGTGGGGGACTGTAAAAGAACCAAGTTTCATGAAAAAACCTTTTCCTTTTAACACCCCCTTTAAATCTTAAATTTTTCGCTTTGCCCAATGGTTTTGGGGTTTCTTTTGGAAGTGGGAGATCCCGCAAAAATAAAGGCCCTTTTGGGGAACAGAAATGTGGCCAAGTGGCATTTCCCCTCACAATTTTTAACAGGGCTGAGAACCCTTTTAAAAAAATTTTTTTTTTGGTTTCCACCCTGCTTTGAAATGCAGCAATACTACGGGTCCTATTCAAAAAAAAGGGTTTTAACAGATTTTTGTTCTTCAAAATTGTCAAAAGGGGGCCCTCAAAGTAAATTTTTAAAATTTTTTGGGGGGCATTTTTGCTGTAAATGCAGCAATCCCAAACAGGTCCTTTTCCCTAAAAAAGGT
>JAODAL010007969.1:75000-121301 GCA_025379985.1 Phyllomedusa bahiana | reverse complement strand
GAGTAACAATTGATCCAGTTAGAAATCTGTGGCCTAAACAGCCTGGACTCCAGACTGATACATTGTACATAGCTAGTCCTGTTCTCAGCTGAGAAATAGAAGCAATTGTATCCAGTATAGACAATGCTCTGTCGGCTAAACAGCCTGGACTCCAGACTGATACATTGTATATAGTTAGTCCTGCTCCCACCTGAGAAATAGATGCAATTGTATCCAGTCTAGACAATGCTCTGTGAGCTAAATAGCCTGGACTCTAGACTTATACATTGTACATTGCTAGTTCTGTGCTCAGCTAGAAATAGATACAATTCTATCCAATTAGATACAAAGCTATTCTTGCTCTCAGATAACAAGTGAATACAATTGCATCAAGTCTAGACAAGGATTTGTGTGCCAAACAGTTTTGATTCTAGACTGATACATTGTACATAGCTAGTCCTCCTCTCAGCTGAGAAGTTCCAGTCTAGACAATGCTCTGTGAGCTAAACACATCAGCAGCAACTGCACATATTTCAGTGCTTGTTTTCTACATTGTATTAATCTGAAGTACTGGTTAGGCACAGTCACTAAGCATTATTCATAAGAAAAAATGTTAAAATGTTCATGCGTTTTGTTGATTTTGTGATCTTTTCATTTATATTAATCTATTTTCTATTTAAATTTAAATTCTAAAAAAAATTAAGGGAAATGAAAACAATTTTTTTTCTATAAAAATAAATTTTTTAAAAGAAATAAAGCTAAGGAAAAAAGGTCTCCAATTAAAAATGGTAACCTTACTTTATTATACTTATTAAAATATCAAAAAAAAAATCTCTCATACAAAATAGAGAATATATATATAATGGACCGTATAGACCAGGCATCCTCAAACTGCGGCCCTCCAGCTGTTGGGAAACTACAACTCCCATCATGCATTTATATAATCTATAACAGTGGGAATGATGGGAGTTGTAGTTTCCCAACAGCTGGAGGGCCGCAGTTTGAGGATGCCTGGTGTAGACCCTAAATGGCCCTAGCTCACACTACACAGTCCTTGACCTACCAATGCAGGGAAATCGCCCCGACAAGGGCGTCCCCGTCCAGAACCTCACCCTGGTCCCAACATGTTTTGATGAGCCCCACATACAAAAACTCACTAATCACCTCAGGGGACAAAATTGGGGTAATAGACCAAGGGTATAGAAATCATAGAAGGTATAGAACATGACAAGAAACCTTTACTGTGATGTATGAATAACAGAAAACACAATATGGTTAAAGGGAATGTGTCATCAAAAAATGAGTCATTGTTTAAGTCCCATTTTTATGTTAAACACATTTTTTAGGAATTTTTTTATATTTTTATTATTTTATTTAATATTATATTTATATAATTTTTCATATCACTTTCAATATTTTTTAATAATTCTTAAGTCTTGCAGTTTTCACTTTGGACACTAGCAGTCAAACAGCAGTCAAAGAGATACTATACAGCAGCTTCATGCACTTAGGAGACTTAAGACTGACCCAGTCCCATTCACTTCTATAGGAGAGTTTTCTAGTCATGCTCTGTGACCTGGGAAGAAATCACTGTGCAGGGAGGTGAAAGGGTGAACTGTGACTATCTCCTCTTGTGAATGATGGATCCTGTGTTATCTATTCACACTGGTGTCTCCTTTCAGTTTGACCCTCTTTGTGCTAATAATGAGCAAACAACTGAGTATCTTTCTGTACAGAACAGGAAGTGTCAGACTATTATTAGGCCTAGTGGCCAAAGTGAAAACTGCAAAACTTAAGAATTATTAAAAAATATTGAAAGTGATATGGAAAATTAAAAAAAATAACCAAAAATGCTTAAATGTGTTGAACATAAAAATGCTGCATAAAGATGAGAGAACCTTTTTTCCTCTTTATTCTGATTATTTTTTCAAAGCACTATATGAATTGTAAGGGGAACTTTGGTTGCTATGGTCAACAAAGAAAGTCTTAGACCAAGACAGTTTTCATACATGTAGCCCAAAGTGTACTTCTTCTTAAAGGGGTTTTGCCCCGATCTAATGTTGACATAGGATCCTCCAAAATGGGTAATCACTTTTCTAAATATATGTCATTAAAAAAAATGAAGCCTCTGAGAGCTACAGCCTGACTTACATGCCCTTGGTTTCCTGACAGTTTACATTAGACACGACCAGGAGCTGACAGGAGCTGATCTGGCCAAGCTTGCGTTGTTTGCACTTCTTATCTGATGGCAGGGAACATGAACGAGCTTTGAAGGAACTGGGGAGAAAGATGCTGTGTCTTTTGTATAGCGAATCCACTGGTTGTAATGTAATTATGTGAGTAAACATGCAGACGCTCCCTGCTCAGCCCCCCTCCCTCTCCACCTGCAGCCGTTCATGAAGGAATGAAAGAAGGCTGCCTGCTGAGCTTATCTTCTCTCCTGAGCAAATAAGAGGGAGAAATAAAAGGCATCTAGCTTGTGCACAATACAGTTCTGCTCTGTGGATTAGCAAAACAATGTTTGCTCAACTACAGAAACTGAGGAACGTGCATGGGAGGTGGAGCGATGACATCACAGAGGAGGCACTTGTTTTTTTAAACACAGAAACACAACGCCCCTTTTTCAAGCCTCAAGAGGGGAGAATCAGCCTGTTAGGTGAGGAACTCACTTCTTGGCAAAACCCCACTACGTGATCAGCTGTGATCTGTGGGTAACTTGGCAGTAAGTCTTCAATTTCCCTGCAGCACCACCACAGGGGAAATATGGAATTACACAGTGTCCATTCATATGAATAGGTTATATGTGTAATACACAGTAAAAGGGTTCCTTGATTCACCCAACCTATTAGCATTGCCCTGGTGGCCCAGAGTTATCATCACTCATATACCCACGGGTTTGGGCTCTTTGATGTATCCCAAACTATAGCATAGCCACGGTGGTCCACAGTTATCATCAATGGTATACCTATGTGTTTGGGCTCATTGATGCACCCAACCTATAGCATAGCCCTGGTGGTCCACAGTTATCATCAATGATATACCTATGTGTTTGGGCTCTTTGATGCACCCAACCAATAGCATAGCCCTGGTGGTCCACAGTTATCATCAATGATATACCTATGTGTTTGGGCTCTTTGATGCACCCAACCAATAGCATAGCCCTGGTGGTGCAGAGTTATCATCGCTCATATACTCATGGGTTTGGGCTCATTGATGCACCCAACCTATAGCATAGCCCTGGTGGTCCACAGTTATCATCAATGATATACCTAGGGTTTGGGTTTTGTGAGGGGGCTCTCTTGATGATCACCCAACCAATAGCATAGCCCTGGTGGTGCAGAGTTCTCATCACTCATATTCCATGGGATTGGGCTCATTGATGCACCCAACCTATAGCATAGCCTTGCACAGGTATCACTGAAATATCTATGGGTTTGGGCTCCTTGATCCACCCAACCAATAGCATAGCCCTGGTAGTGTAGCATTATCATTACTCATGTACCTATAGGTTTGTGCTCGTTGATCCAACCAACCTGTAGCATAATCCTGCTGGTCCAGAGTTATCATCACTCATCTACTTATGGGTTTGGGCTTCTTGATGCACTCCAACCAATATCCTAACCCTGGTTGTCTCCAGTTATCATCACTCAAATACCCACAGATTTGGGCTCCTTGATACATACCAATCTATAGCATAGTCCTGGTGGTCCACACATCTCATCACTCATATACTCCTAGGTTTGGGCTCTTTGATGCATCCCCTCCACAAGTTATCATCACTCATATACCCATGTGCATGCATACATAAGACAGTATTATTTTAAATGGTACATTATATATAGGGGTTAAGGTACAGATTTTGCACTGAGGCCCAGGAACTTTGTGCTTCTCTGCAGCAAGTGACTCTCAATCACTGTATACTGGGAGTTGTAGTTTCACCACAATTTGTAGACCATTGCTCTATAACCACAGTATTGCATTATGTCATATATCACAAGTGCAAATCCTACAACTAAGTAGATTGCATGCAAATAAAATTCATTAGCATTTCGGAATAATTGGCTCAGCAGATAAGCTCGGCTCACCAAGCAATAACCGGATATCACTTATATAACATAAGCATCCTCTATATAATGTTAGTGAATGCACCAATGGAAATGAAATCAAGCGCTCGCCTCATACACCACTATTGCAGCGCTAGAGCTTCCCCTAGTGGACGGTTGTAATTTTACTATGCTACTTAGATGCTTATGTTTTGGAGATGAATATAATGTACTGGATTTACAGAGACGATTTAAGTGCTCTGGAATTTGCTGACTAGCTGCTGTGCTGTACATTGAACACTGAAGCTATGGCTTATCCCTGTGCAGATGTAGAAATAACCAGGCGTGATTGCTGAAACTGGCCACCAATAATTAGATCTAGAGGTGTTACCTGAAGCTCCTGGGCCCAAATGCAAAATCTCGAACAGGCCCCCACCTATGTATCATCTACTATATAAACAGTCCAGTCACATTATTATGACCACCAACTAATATCCAGAGTAACCGCCATGTGCAGCACAGACAGCAGCTAGACGGGCTGGGAGTGACTCAATAAGGTCCTGGTAGGTTGTCACAGGTATCTGGAGCCGACTGCATCCCACAGCTGCTGGAGGGGCCATAGAGCCAACACCACCATCCAGGGGCCCCACACAGGCTCTATTGGTGTCTGGGTAACTAGGGCCGGGGTAGTACACGGAAGTCTTTGTCATGCCCTCCCAAGCAATGTGAGACATTTGTAGCCCTGTGACAAGTCGCAATGTATAGCTGAAAGAGCCCATTCGCCCAAGTGTATGTGATCTTCAAGGATGGATTACTACCCATATCAGATGAGAGCGCATTCTACATGGATGAATGGCCCAGAGAATGCCCCCAAAATATTCCCCAGACCATAAAACTGCCAACAACAGCTTGTGTTCTTCCAGCTATGGTTGCATTGTGTTTGTTCTCTAATGTTTCTCACCTGACATGCCAGCGCCCATCTGTTCAATGAAGCAGAAAACATGACTTATCGGAAAAGGCAACACTTTACCAATCAGGTCCAATTACAATACTGCTGTGAAAATTGAAGCCTTTTCTGGTGATGGAGCTTGGTTAGCAGAGGTGCAGTGACATTCGTCTGCTCTGGGCCTCACGTGCAGAAGGGTTAGCAGAGATGCAGCGACATCCGTCTGCTCCGGAGCCCCATACACAGTAGGGTTAGCAGAGGTGCAGTGACATTCGTCTGCTCTGGGCCTCACGTGCAGAAGGGTTAGCAGAGATGCAGCGACATCCGTCTGCTCCAGAGCCCCATACACAGTAGGGTTAGCAGAGATGCAGCGACATCCATCTGCTCCAGAGCCCCATACACAGTAGGGTTAGCAGAAGTGCAGTGACATTCGTCTGCTCTGGGCCTCACATGCAGAAGGGTTAGCAGAGATGCAGCGACATCTGTCTGCTCCAGGGCCCCATACACAGTAGGGTTTGCAGAGGTGCAGTGACATCTATCTGCTCCAGGGCCCCATACACAGTAGGGTTAGCAGAGGTGCAGTGACATCTATCTGCTCTGGGGCCCCATACACAGTAGGGTTAGCAGAGGTGCAGTGACATCCGTCTGCTCCGGGGCCCCATACACAGTAGGGTTAGCAGAGGTGCAGTGACATCTATCTGCTCTAGGGCGCCATACACAGAAGGGTTAGAAGAGGTGCAGTGACATCCATCTGCTTTGTGGCCCCATAGGCAGTAGGGTTAGCAGAGGTGCAGTGACATCCGTCTGTTTTGGGGCCCCATACACAGTAGGGTTAGCAGAGGTGCAGTGACATCCGTCTTCTCCGTGGCCCCATGCACAAAAGGGTTAGCAGAGGTGCAGTTACATCCATCTGCTCCATGGCCCCATACACAGTAGGGTTAGCAGAGGTGCAATGAAATCCATCTGCTCTGGGTCCCCATACACAGTAGGGTTAGCAGAGATGTAGTGACATCTGTCTCCTCAGGGGTCCCATACACAGTAGGGTTAGCAGAGATGCAGTGACATCCATTTGCTCCGGAGCCCCATACACAGCAGGCTTAGCAGAGGTGCAGTGACATCCGTCTGCTCTGGGCCCCATACACAGTAGGGTTAGCAGAGGTGCAGTGGCATCCATTTGCCCTGGGGCCCCATATGCAGTAGGGTTAGCAGAGATGCAGTTACTTTTCCCTAAACATACATGCTTAGAGAAAGCTGCTGCTCAACACCTTTAGTGGTGTGATATTACAAAGAAAGCCAAATGATTTGGAGTGTTGAAATTTAAAGTGCCAAAACATATTAAACAGTCGGCCAGTTCCTCTAAAATGAACCCAAAACATCAGGATCAGCCAAATATTCTGTGATATATATGAGGCCATAAAGGAGTTTGCTCACTATAAAGATTAACTGTTCCTTCATGTTGAAAGCTAACTAAGGCCTTTGCCAAATACATTGTTCAACAGATTTTACTTTATTCATGAGAAAAGAGACATTTTATGTGCTAACATGTTTCTATGCTTACCTGGATGCCATAACTCTGTAGTCTGAGTAGAGCAGAGGGTGACTTTACCCTAAGGATGGACTAAAATTCTGAACTTCAGAGCAAAATAATTATTTCTAACAAGATTACAAATAAGCCATTGTTTTCAGTCCTCACAGCACATGTACCTTGTGTTAACCAAAGTGATCACCTCTCCTGCACTTGTCAGGGTAATGGCTCAGTTAGAAGATGAATATGCGAATCACAGCTATAGAATCCCCCACAGCCTACGGAGAAAGAGTTAGTGTAAACCACAGTGAAACAGCCTAGTGAGAAAACCCTTTTAAGACTGGAATCACTTTCATTATTTTACATGAGTATATATACAATTCAGGTCAAACTCAGCCTGAATTAAATCGCTGAGATTTGGGATGAATTTGATATCCGGTCTGAATCATATTTTGGAAAAAATTGTCCCAAAAAATTATTTTGACCCTACCTTGGGATTAGGGTTAGGTTTCTAAAAAAAAAAAAAATTTTTTAAGTGTAAATATGTGAAATCCCAATCTGGTAGTGTTCCTAGTCCAATATGACTTCGGGTTCAAAGTCACTTCCGGTTCAACTTCATATGGGGAACCCCTATTTGACGTCAGACCAGAAGTGATGCCAGACCGGGAGCACTGCGTAATGATAAATTCCCGCATTAAAACACATAAGAACCCTAAGGGTTAGGGTAAAAATGTTGATGTTCAAAACCCAAACTTTTTCATAAATTGAGTTGAACCAGTGTTGAACTGAACAGGGACCTATTCGAGCAACCCAATACATAACCAAAATCACATTTTTGCTATGTCTTGCTGTATATATGAGATCATTAAAATATATAACATTACTGTATACCAGGCATCCTAAAACTGCGGCCCTCCAGCTGTTTGGAAACTACAACTCCCATCATGCATTTATATAATCTATAACAATGGGAATGATGGGAGTTGTAGTTTCCCAACAACCGGAGGGCCGCAGTTTGAGAATGCCTGCTGTATACCTATCTCCCCAAGGTTTTCCATGATCAGAATCTGGAACCCAAGAGTGTCTGCCACTTTCAGACTCGGGATTCGTGCGCTGCTCTCCAGAGGTTACAGCCATGGTATAATGCAGCCAGTATGATATAACATCCTTACGGAGTGATTTAAAAGGACATGTCATCACTGTGACGGGGGCCAAATCCTCGGTGCACAGGGAATACTCGGTTTGGCGTTAATTCAGAGGATCAGGTCTTGGAAAGTGTATTCTGTAACCATACACTGTTTTTCTAGGTTTTCCACCATAAACAAATTAAAATCACAGTCCTCAGTGTTGAGATGAATACTTTGCTGTTTCTCAAAACTATGGTCATTCCCGTAGTGTATACATCTGACTCTGCAGTATATACATCTGATTCACATCTCTGGGAAGCATTAACGTTGGCTCGGAGCCTTGCGTTACTTCTAGAATGCTGAGACGTTACACAATGATCTTTGCTGTATATGGGCAGTGAGTTTCCACCTGATAATAAGAGACCATCCTTACTTAGAGTGAAGACTCCGGCTGAAGATAGTGAGAACCTGTGGCTTCATTCCTAACTATGAAGTCTTATCTATTCCTACATTTTCTGCTAAGATTACAACAGGAAGCTGAACACAACTAGCACAGCACTGTTCAGCTTCCTGTATGGCCACATCACCACGTCACAGTACAAATACCGGTCGGTGTATCAGCTTTTTCTCAAAATTATAATCATTCCACCAATATATATTTGACTCTGCAGTATATATATCTGATTCACATCTCTGGGAAACATTAACGTTGGCTCGGAGCCTTGCGTTACTTCTAAAATGCTGAGACGCTACACAATAATCCTTGCAGTATATTGGCACTGAGTTTCCACCTGATGATAAGAGACCATCCTGCCTGGAAAATGAAAATTTACGTCAACTCTTACTTAGAGTGAAGACTCTGTCTGAACATAGAGAGAACCTGTGGCTTCATTCCCAACTACGAAGTCTTATCTATTCCTACATTTTCTGCTAAGATTACAACAGGAAGCTGAACACAACTAGCACAGCACTGTTCAGCTTCCTGTACGGCCACATCCCCACGGCACAGTACAAATACCGGTCGGTTTATCCGATTGGTATTTGCACTGTTTTTGTGCCATGCACACGACTGCAGAGGGACGACTTTTCTCCGCTATTAGCGGAGAAAAGCCCTCCCCCTTCACATAGACATGTTCATCTTCCGTCCGAAAACTGGTCGGAAGAATGAACATGTTCAATGTTTATTGGAGCAGGCGGAAAACCCGTGCAGTGGGGACTGCTGCACGGGTTTTCCATAGAGGCCCGTTTTAAAAGTTGTCACGCAGTTTGCAGACAGTTTTCAAAACCGAAAACCGTCTGAACAACCGGGTGAAAACCCATGCCGTGGGGACAAGGCCTAAGAGAGGAGATCTTGCTGGATCCACCACATTTTTACTGACCTAGGAAAATGCATTGGAGAACAACATATTATTTTTTTTTTGGTTAGAGTGAGCAAAAAAGTCACTACACCCTTTTTCTAGATAAATACTTAGCTTTTTCTCAAAATTATAGTCATTCCTCCAATATATATTTGACTCTGCAGTATATACATCTGATTCACATCTCTGGGAAACATTAACATTGGCTCAGAGCATTTTGTTACTTATAGAAGGCTGACAAGTTACACAAAGATCTTTACTGTATATCAGCAGTCAGTTTCCACCTGATGGTAAGTGACCATCCTGTCCACCCTAACCTGGAAAAATAAAAATTGTGTCACCTCTTACTAAGAGTGAAGACAGCACTTTGCTTTGTCTGAACATAGAGTGAACCTTTGGTTTTAAAGGGGTATTCCCGCTACAAAGATCATATCTCAGATTATGGGGACAGTAAAAGTAAGCACTTTTGTAATTGGTTTGCATTACCTAAGTCACTTAGTATAGTAGATATGTGCTTTTCTGTGCATCTATAGCTATTTCTGCAGCTGCTGGTCGCGACACGCCCCCTTTTCTGTGATTGGCTGGCTGACCTTTCATTCAGCGTGTTGGGACATGCCCCCAGTCGTGAAACGGCCCGGACACGCCCCCTACGCTGTGATTGGCTGACTGACTTTTCATTCAGCCTGTTGGGACACGCGCCCGGATGGTAAACACCTCCGGACACACCCCCTGCGCTGTGATTGGCTACCTGCACACTCTGTGTCTACGCCCCTCTGAGCAGTGGAAACCAAAAGTGAAACCAGCTATCTGAGAGGCTCTATACTCATCTCCCAGCTCTAAGGTGAACAATCTTGGCAATTACTGACTATTTAACTCATAGATTCACTCTCCCCTCATATAACAGTCTTATATCCTGTGTTCTCTCCATATAACACAGTCTTATACAGCCTCCTGCCTGATAACAGAGGGGGAGGAGAGGGGGAGGGCAGTGTGCATTCCTCACATTTGTTTCATCAGTTCAGGCTGTGTGTATAACTGTTTATAGCATAGCAAGGAGCTTGTGGAGCCTGAAGCTGAAGGCTCTGCAGACATAAGAAGCATAGCAGGAGGCTGCAGAGCTATCCTCTCCAGACATCCTTCCCCTTCCACTGCACACACAGAATGATGATGTCACAGATCTTCCATGAGGGGAAACTCGCCTCCTGGCAGGAGAGACACGCCTGCTGAGAGGAGAGACACGCCCCTGGATTTAAAATTGAATCGGATAGAATTAGCACAAGTGTACGAAAGCATCAAATGATAAAACCCCTTTAACCCAAACTGCAAAGTCTTCTCTATTCTTAAATTTACTGGTCAGATTACAACAGGAAGCTGAACACAACTAGTACATCACTGTTCAGCTTCCTGTAAGAGAGGAAATCATGCTGTATCCACCTGATTTTTACTGACTTAGGAAGGAGCATTGGAGAACTTCATACATTTTCATTTTCCAGGTTAGGGTGGGCAGGATAGTCACTACACTTCTTTGAGTAACCTGAATAGTAAGCTAAGATATAGAGCAAGGAAGCTGAAGAACATCAGTGCTAGCTACAAGTACATATAGAATATTCATAGCATAGTTGGTGTATTTTCTTCTACGTTTGGGTTACATCGTCATTGTAATGTTTTATATTATGTATAATGCTTAATTTTTAATCTGCAAACCAAAAATTAGAAGGATGGTAAATGGCAGCACCTCATATACTGAGGCATTACATAAAACATCTAAAACTGTAGGAACACTCTACAATACTATAAAATATACAAGTTCTGACACAGACTGCTCCTCCATGTGGTACAGACTTGTTGTGGGTCACTTATTTATCTAATAAAAACAGACAGGTAACTTGAAGCTTCCATATGAGGTCCATATGGCATTCTGTACGAGTATCATATCCTCCTTGCCAGAGAAGGAAACCAGTACTGTCATGCACAGAAGCAACTTTCCAGATTCTTTTCCTTTGTATGATGAAGTCTTTATAGCACAATACAGCAAGAACGTCCTGTGAAATTTCTGTATGTGTAAATAGGCGTTCAATACCATTAAGTAAAATGTAGTTTGTTGCTCTGTAGTTAAATACCCTAACCAAGGCAGAATAGCTTAGAGGAACTCCTCCTTGCCCCTAAAGAACATGTGCCACTAGTGTTTCCAGTGCTTCACCAATGGATTTACTGAAATTTTTCCACACTTTTGCGAAAGACAGGGATTTTCCTTCCATTATGTCCTCTCTTGCTTACTTGGTCAGCAGAGGTCTGTGTTATGTCTGTCTTGTTGTCTGTGTTTTTTTTTTTTTTTAGTGGATGCATGGCAACTGCTCATGATCCTTGGTTGTCAGCTGACCTGGCCGCTCACCTAGGCTTGTTAGATCTCTGTAAGGCTCAGCTGAATAGGGCACTCTGTGCAGAGTATAGGTTTGGATTCTGTCTAGTCCCGTATGTTAAATTGCTCTGTCTAGTGTGTGCAATGTCCCACCAAAGGCCTCTATGTGGGGGAAACAGGGCAGATACTCAGCCAGCACATGAATTCATACAGATTCACCATTAATAACAGCAGAACTGATCTTCCAGTGGCCGCACACTTCTCCAGAGATGACCATTCTATTGAAGAATTGAAGATTGTGGTTTTAATGGGACATTTTAAGATGCAGAGGGAGAGAAAGGAATGGGAATTTAAATTAATGCAAAAATTTCAAACTCTGAAAAATGAACTAAATATCCATGCTAGTTTCATGTCACACTGTGTGAACTGTGAGGACCACAAATCACACCTGAGTGCAATGAGATAAGAGGAAGAATTACTGATCACTCCGTCACGCCTCACAGGTTTCCAGTTTGTATATTTCTTGACCTGTTGTAAATAACTTCTTTGCTTCTATTGTATTTTGTTATTTTTAAAGATTCTTTTGAAGGTCCATGTCCTTTGTGTATAAAAAGTCTGTAAATTTTCAGTTGCTTGTATAACATCATGTCTGAAGAAGGGAGCTAGTACTCTCGAAAGCTCACCATCAAATATACTCAGTCTCTAAAAGGTATGGCCTGATTTCTTCACTCTTCTACTGTCTAGTGTCAGTCAGTTGTGTTAATTTGAAGCATCTGGTTTCTTTTCTCAGTCTTGTTGGGCTAGTTTTGAACTTTGTAGTTTACAAGAAATATAGATTTGATGTTTGTCCAGTTTCGGTTGGGCACTGCCCAGATAGCCCTGGGTTCTAAAGCCATTTGTTATATTAGGGTCAGTTGTTAGCTTAGGGACATAGGTAAAGGTGCTAGGGTGACGTCAGGGATAGGGGTTCTTCTGTTAGAGGTATTCATAGGGCAAGCTTTTGAGGGATATGATAGGGACAATTATCTAGGGACAGTTATTGCTATTACTCCTCCATTCCTAGAGTATACACACACTGTATCTTGACCAAATTATGCACCTGTCTTCATCCATCTGCTGTCCATTTGCTGAAACATCTAGTGATGAGTATTTTATTGTTACACTTCAAATTGCCTCTTCAAGTGACTGCTGATGTACTTCTTGCATCACTAGCTGATGTGGGGAGTCCAGCAGTGTCATTACACCCACACAGAAATTCATGTGTTCCTAGGTGACTTTGCACTACCTTCAAAAATATAGTATCAGAGGGCTGCAAGAAGAGGAAAAGCTATAGCTACTGCAAAATTATATAATAGGATTAGGCAATGTAATGAAAAATTATTTTGGAAGTATATAAGTAAACTGTATGTCCGTTAAAGACGCCAAAAGCGAAAAATTCAAGTACGCTTCCTGGTTCCTCTCCAATCCTCACGTCTGTATGCACATATCTGAAAATGCAGAAATATCCTGGCCAGCACTGCTACCTCACAATGTATTAACATTACTGCAATAGCTTTAATATGTTACTGTAAAAGGAGATTATTCGTGCTAAGCCAACTGGATAAAAGCTTCTTTCTTCAGCGCAGCTCCAGCAACAATGTCACAACTCTGCATTCAATTTCAAGAAATGGCCATGGCACAAATACACACATTGTAACGTCTTACATGCCCGGAGCTATTAGTTGTTTTTCATGAGTGTACTATATTGCTTTATTGGCTTGGACAGTTCTGCTTATTTTAGGGGGGGGGGCGTACTGCAAGATACCAAATAACCATATATATATAATATATAATATATATATATATATATATATATATATATATATATATATATATATATATATAAATATAATATATATATATATATATATGTTAATATAAATATATATATATATATATAAATATATTATTTATATATGTTACGCATATCTATATGTATGTTAATGCATCTACTGCTTGTATAACAGTGTACATTTGGTGTGCCCCCAAAATAGTTCAACACATAGCCATTAGAGAGCGATCAGTAAAAAAAAATCTTGATCCAGTCGATTGCCGATTTTAAAGAAAATCGTGTAAATTTTCGATCTCAATCAATCGCCAATTCCTATTAAAGTCAATGGGAGAAGATGTTCTGGTTAATGTTTATACCTATACAGGTGATTACAAGCTGGAATTACTATCCATAACAGTAAACTGGATATGTGGAACAACGTAGTGAAGACAATTAAGCTCTAAGAGCCACATGTATGAAATGGTTTTGGTCTAAAACTCACTTTTTTTCCCAATAGAAACCTATGGGGAAAAAAGTGAGTTTTAGACCAAAACCGTTTCATACATGTAGCCCTAAGAGTCACAGAAAAAAATTTGCAGGTTAAAATAATTCATTCCTTTCAATGGCTAACTGAAAAGAGGACAGCGTAGCCACAGCAGGTACAGCGGTAGCAGCTGCTACGGGGCCCTTTGACACAGAAGAAGATCCCGGTATTGTAAATGGCACATGGTAACTAGCAGGAGCCTCCGATCACTTTTTACACCAGGGCCCAAGAACATGTCATATATGTGGTAGCAGCAAGAACATCCCACTGGGGAACATGGAGGTTCAGCTGACAGGGCCATAGTTATAGTGGGTGCAGTGGTAGCCAGGGCTGCTGTCAGTCATCTATTTACCGTTTCAGGGCTCCATGTAGCTAAATAAAAAGGAGCCTCCACCTATTACTAGTTCCTGTTTTTAACATATCACTGGGCCCCATTTTTATTAGGGCCCCTGACAGTAGTACTGCTCTATTGGCACCCCTAGCATCCCTTTTACAGTAGCCTGACCCAAAAAGCAGCAAAAATTACCTTTTGGACACTCAGAATAAAATTAGCAAGAATAAATGAGTATTTGAAACTAGATTTTTGGGAATAGGACATTGACTATCGCTGTCGTTTACAGCAACATGACCCCAAAACCAGCAAAAATGACCTTTCAGACACTCACAATAAAATTTGCACAAAGAAATGCAGACGGTTGACGGGGAGGTTCAGGTGACGCTGCAACGCAGACAGTCGTGCCAAAGCAGGGTGCGAATGCCAGAAGTGTGAGCTAAGACCTGGAGCATTCCTCAGGAGACAGTCAAGACCTGGGTAGTGCTTGAGAAATTTCTGCCTATAAGAGAGCGACTTCCCCTCCATATAAAATTCGAAAAAGCCTTACATAGCACCAACACATCCTTATGCTTTAACAACAATGGAATATTTTGCAAAGGATATTGTCACATTATGCCATAAACTCTTCGGGAATGGGCTCAAGGAGCACATGTTCCTTTACATGAGTGTGGACGAAGTGAGCTTCACTTGGAAACGCTGGCTGACGCTCCAGTTCCACCCAGGTGCCCTTCTCCTTGGCTTCCTTTTTCTTCCTCTCATTTTCCTTGACGCACTGGAGGAAACTATCTCTGCTCTTAGAGTGGCGAATGTTCTCCACACGGACGTTGATTCTTTGGCAAGGATTTACCCTTGATCTGCCTTGTTCACAATTATCCCCACAGCATGCTGTTTAACATTGTAAGATCCTGCCAGTCTTGCCATATAGCATTTTTTGGGGCATGCCTTTTTGTATGGTGCCCAATACCCTTAATGTACACAACCTCGCCCTTCTTGTAGATCGCATGTATGTTGACAAGGCAGAACTCCAGTTAAGGAAGGGGTCGGAGAACATATACCGGGTTCCCACCCCTTTTTGCCTCTTGTGTTCGTCATATTGCACCTTAAAGATGGCAAGTCCAGGGGAAAGAAGGAACCACTTGCTTCTCCTCTTCCCTGATGCATCATGATTGGGCGTCATGCAGACAAATCACCCTTTTTGGGCCTCTTGATCTTTGAAATGGCTGACCCCACCCGCATTGTGTCATCAAAGAGCTCTTCAGAATATGGATCATCTAGTGCGGTCAGTTTATTGGGTGCCATTTGGCCCGTCTTTGCTTCAGTTTGGACTGATGATGATGATATTTGTGGCCATGACTGAGAGGAAAAGGAGTTAAAAAACCACTGGAAGCAGGCTGTGTTAAGTTAACCACTGAAGAACAGATTGGCGCCGCTCTTCAGAAATGAGACGCACAGGGAACCGACCAAGTGATGACAGGCCTTGTTCAAATATATAAATATTAAAAAGGTCAAGATTTGTTCACAGTTTCTTATTGAATAACTATACTCCAAAGACCGCAAATCACGTGTTCTTAAATCCCTGTAATTTCCAACTGGCAACTAGGATTAGAAACAGAATTGTTTTTATGGAATATCTGTGAAATGGGGTCTTATGGAAGAACGGTGTCTTGTACACTGGCTGCATAGCAGGTACAGCGGTAGCAGCTGCTATGGGGTCACTTTGACACGTAAGAAAACGCCGGTATTGGAAATGCACATGGTAACTGGCATGAGCCCCCTATCACTTTTTGCACCAGGGCCCAAGAACATGTCATATACAGTGGGAAAAATAAGTATTTAGTCAGCCACCAATTGTGCAAGCTCTCCCACTTAAGAAGATGAGAAAGGCCTGTAATTGACATCATAGGTCGACCTCAACTATGAGACACAATGAGAAAACAAATCCCGAAAATCACATTGTCTGGTTTATAAAGAATTTATTTGCAAATTATGGTGGAAAATAAGTATGTGGTCACCTATAAACAAGCAAGATTTCCTTTGGCCCCCACAACCTGTAATTTCTTCTTTAAGAGGGTCCTCTGTCCTCCACTCATTATCTGTAGTAATGGCCCTGTTTGGAACTTGTTATCATAAAAAGACACCTGTCCACAACCTTAAACAGTCACACTCCAAACTCCACTATGGGGAAGACCAAAAAAGCTGTCGAAGGGCACCAGAAACAAAAATTGTACCCTGCACTAGGCGGGGAAATGAATTGAAATGGGCAAGCACTTGCTGGGAAGAAATAAACTGGGGAAAAATTTTAAAAAAATGGAAGACATACAAGAAAAATTCTCCCCCAAACTGGGCTCCACGAAAAACTAAACCCCAAGCTCAGGCCCTTCTTCGGGTTTTGGACCCCCAGAAGTCGATTGGGCCCGGACCAAGTCCAAAAAATGGGGGTTGAGCCCCAGAATCATGGACCATGGTCTTAAGGCGGTCTCTGTGGGTCTGAATTTGCCCTGACTTACAGGCGTTGGGGGGTAAAAAATTTAACGATTGCCACATTCACCCATAGGTTTCTGCCCACCTCCCCCCTGCTGATGGTGCGCTGGGTACTTGCCATTCTATTTGCTGTCACGTTGCGGGAATTTTCCCACCGTGATATTAAACATGAAGAACAAGCAACAATTCTTGGGGCTGGTCAATGAGCCCCGGTCTAAAATTCCTGAAATTCCAAACTTCAATTTGTGTTTGGAAAAAGTGCTGACTTTTGTTTTGGGAAAAATTTGGATAAAGGGGAGGCTGAATGAACTACTTTTAATTTTGTTTGCCTTGATCCGTGGACCTAATGTTTGCGGGAAAATGTAGCAAAAAAGCTTTTATGTGTGAGATGTTTACCCCCCCGGTTTTCCCCAACCTCAGGGTCGAGGGGCACTAAACAGATCTTCCTCCTCCTCTTAAAAACTGTGCCCAAACCCCTTCCCCCGAGGGGGAAAAGGTACCCCGTCGGTGACCCGCCAGCCCCCATCATCCTCCTCCAAATCCCTCCCTCCTGAGCGTCACCACACCCCTGGCCCAGCCCCCTTCCTGGACTCTGTGAGAAAATGCCATCCTCCCAGCCCTGGACCCCGAACCACTGCCTAAAGAAGACCTTTAAAATTTGGGGAAAAAGTCCCCCTTTTTTCTTTCCCCCCGGCATAAGGGGGTCTGTGCCCCCCTCCTCCCCCTCACCCGCCCGGGACCTGCTTCCGAGGTTTCTAGCACTTGTTTTTAGTTAAAAAAAAATCAGCCCCAAATAGTCATGCGCAAGGGCATTTTCCTACGACCATTTGGCTCTTCAAACTGGCAAGGGTGGGGCCCAAAAAGCCCCCCTTTAAACCCCTGCCCTCCACCTTACCTCGGTTTGGCCCCAAACAACCTTCTTGGGGGCCCCGTGGCCCCCAAAGGGGGGACCCTGGGAAAAGAACCTGCACCAATTCCCCTGCAGTTTTTAAAGGTTTTTTTGGCGCCGAAGCCAGGAAATACCCCCTCCATCAAGGGGGGCCAAGGGGCCCCCCCTCCACCCACCCCGGCCAACCCGATGGAGCCCCGGTTTTTACAAAGGAAGGGGGGTTTATTTGGAAATTTCCCCGGGGGCCCCTTGGGGCCTTTCCCCCCTTAAAAATACCATTGGGTTTGGGGGGGCCCCGGTGGGGTCAGAAGGAAAATTTTTTCCGGAAACCCGGACCGAATTTTCAAGGAACCAACAACCCCCCCTGGAGAATTTTTGATGAACCCCTGGCCCGGCCAGGGGGGGACTTTTCCCGGAAAAGAAAACCGCCCGGCATTTGGGGATTGGGGGCAGGCAAGGGGCCCTGAGTGGCGGGGAACCCCCCTCGGTCCACCAAAACGGAAAGGCAACATTTCCAAAGGCCAAAAGCCTGGCAATGCCGACATTCGGGGTTTTCTTTGGGGGGGTTTGGGTTTTAAAATGTTTCTTTTTGCCCCCAAACCTGGAAACAGAAAGGGGGGCTGCTAGACTGGCCGCTGTAAAGTGTTCCGGGGCGTCAAAATGGGGGAAAGGAAAAAGGGATAGGAAAGGGGCCCCGGTGGTGCTGGTGGAAATCCCCCGGGGAGGGGGAGGGCCCGAAGGGGGAGGCGATCCCTGAAAATGACTCTGAGAGACATGGGGGGCTGAGGAAACCCTTGGTGGTTCGGGTAGGCGGAAAACAGAGGGGGTGGGCATGGTTTTGGGAAACCCCGCATTGGGGTGGCCCTTTTTGGCCAAGTGTTCCCTCCATTTTTAATCAGCATTCGCCTTTCAAAGTGACAAAACAGGGTTTGGGGGGGTTAAAACACCCAAAAATTCTTCCCTCCCACGGGGGCGTTTATGGCAAAGGCGGCATATTTATATCGCTTTGGGGGAATCAGAGGCTTGCCCCGAAAACTTGAGAGGGGCCTGGAACCCCTTTTTGAGGCGGGAAAAAGAGGGGCGGGTTTTTCCCCTGGGCCGTGGGTGGCGAAATTTAAACTCACGGACTTTTCGAAAACCCCCCCTCTCCCTTTTTTAGGCGGGGCCCATACTGAAAAACCAACCAATCGTTTCCCCCCTCGTTTCCCGGATAAGCACCTCCCAAACAAATTCTGCGGAAAAGACCCATTTTTTCCGCAATGCTCATCAACATCACAACACAGGTGACTTCCCCGTCCAACATTCTGCTTTCCCGGGGCTCCCGGGGTACAAAACAACAGGGACTGAAAAGGGGTTCCCCACCCCGGGGTTTTTTCCCATTTTTCCTCCCCTTCCCCCCTTTTTTTTTTCCTCCCCCTATGGATCACGATTGGGATCGGAGCAAGAAAATCAAACCCCCTTTGGCCCCCTTGTCTTTGGAAAAGCCTTTTGACCCCACCGCATTTTTCATCAAAAAAGGGCCTTTTAGAAAATGGATTTTCCCCCAGTGGGGGTACACGAGTTGAAAATTTGGGTTTGCTTCATGGGGGACGGATGGGGGGAAAGACGACATTTTGGCCGTTGGGCTGGGAGGACCAAGGGGGTAAACTGTGGATACAGGGTTTCCCTTAACCCCCTGAAAAACAGATTTTCGACGTGTTCGTTTTCGAATTTCCCAGGCCCCGACCCCGATGCAGCCTGCGGTTTCCCGCCCAAAGACGAACCCTGGGTTTCGTTTGTCGCCCCGCACTGGAAGGAGCACCTTCTCTCTTTCCCCTACTCCAAAGTGCTACCCCCCCCCCCTTTTCCCTTTCCACCTGCATTTGCTCCCTGTTCAGAAACATAAAAATTTTTAAAAGGATGGAAAGTTTTTGACAGTCTCTTATTTAAAAAACGGGAAAACACAGCCCCATTTTAAATCACTCCCAAAATTTTCCCCAAATCCCCAAATGGATTAGAAACTGAAAATTTTTTTCTAACCCAAAAACCGGGGAAAAAAGCGGTCTGGGGGGGAAGGAAACCCTAAGACAAAATCAACAGTGTTTTCCTTTTCCTTTTTTCCCCCGGGATTTACAAATTTCCAGGGACTAAATTTAAACCCCCGGTGCGAGGTGTGCCCGGCCCAAAAAATGGTAAAAAAAAGCCCCTTTTAATTTCAGGGTCAAACAGATCCGGCTGCCCCAAAATAACCCTCCTTTCAAAAACCCCCCCTCCTGTCTTTTGTGTTCTAATGCCCCCCCCCCCCCCCCACAGCGCTAGATGCTTCTTTAATAGTCTCTGTCTAACTAATCAAGAACTGAAATTCTCTAACCTACCTATGTTCTAATGTTCACAGCTAAAAGCATAGTTTTGTTGAATAAAAGAGAACTGTGTCTCTGAGCTGACCCTGATATTGAGGAGAGATCTACCCCTCCTGCTCTAATGAGAGACACTGACACACTGATGCTGAACAGGAAACGCTGTTCTATGTAAAACGAGGTCATGTGATTTTTCCAGCCAATGACAACCATACACATCCCAGTCATGACGTCACACACCCAGCTCACCCTGCTCTATGCTCTAAGCTGATTTGCTGGCTGCCAAAATGACAGGAAGCGCCGAAAATGGCGCGATAGTAATAGATATGCCAGATTTCTCACCTAAATTATCGCGTGATCGGAAATTTCCGATCAACCTAAAAACCGTGCCGATTTCAACTTTGTCGATTTATAATCGCTCATCCCTATATACAACGCATACCACACGCCAGATTTTTGACAGGTTTATTTATTCAGGCGCACTATACACTTGTTACCCTAACTTGATAAAAAGCACCTACTGATGAGAAGATTAATTTGTCTTTGGTGAAAGGCGTATAGGTGGTTGTTATGCTATTTTTATAACTCACTCGCTCCCATAGTTGGAGCTCCTTAGGGTTTAGTGAGGAGTTTTTTTGAGGGTAAAGTTTTGCAGAGTCGCTCACATCAGGGCGGTAGCTCTGCTAAGGGAAAGTTGCTAGGGCTTACAGTGTATAGGGATAGTCTACCATTTTTCGCCAAACCTATTTCTGGAGTTCGGTGATAATGATGCAGTCAATGGGAGGTGGTGAGTCACTTATCATATACAATGAATGTCTTTGGTATACCTTATAGGTTTTATATACGATTTGGGACTTGATTTTAAGGATACTATTAAAAGTGATGTTTTAAAGGGTAGATATTTTTTCTAGTTACGCACTATACACTCATTTAATGCACCTTAAAACTAGCGTGGAAGCGCCTCTTTTCTGACATGTCGCCATAAGCTATGTAATATACAGCTAGGAAGCAATCAGATACTTTTTAAAGCAAGATTGTCAGTTTATTGATGCAAATCTACTTCCCAAATGAAAAAGAGGGACATTTATAGGGCCAAGAGGGAAGGGAGGACCAAGGGTTAAAATAGGGACTGCCCCTCAAAAATAGGGACACTTGGGAGGTATGCAGTTCTCACCATGTCAATCTCTTACATAATCTGTAGGTCAATTCTCACTACTTCTGACCCTTGCATATTCTGTAGGCTAGTTATCATCCTGTCCAACCCTTGGACATTCTGTATACCAGTTCTTGCCACGTCTGACCCTTGGACACTCTGTAGGCTAGTCGTCAACACGTCCAACCCTTAGATACCTTGTAGGCTAGTTCTCACCATGTCCAACCCATGGATACACTGTAGGCTGGTTCTCCTATTGTCCAATCCTTGGATACTATGTAGTCCAGTTCACTTCACATCCAACCCTTGGATACTCTGTAGGCCAGTTGTTAGCATGTCTGACCCATGGATACTCTGTAGGCCAGTTCTCCTCTTGTCTAACCTTTGGATACACTGTGAGCCAGTTCTCCTCTTGTCCAACCTTTGGATACTATGGGCCACATGTATGAAACTGTTTAGGTCTAAAACTCACTCTTTTGCCCATAGTAACCCCTTTCTCACCATTTCCTACTCTTTTATACTATGTAGGCCAATTCACTCCATGTCCAACCTTTGGATACTCTGTAGTCCAGTTGTTAGAATGTCTGAGCCATGGATACTCTGTAGGTCAGTTTTCCTTCCAACCATGTTCCAACCCCTTGGAGTTTACCCTCTGTTTTAGCCAGTTTCTCCAACCATGTATTCCCCAGCTCCCCGGTATATGAGCCAGTTTTGTCACCCATTGATCCAACCCTTGGATACTCTGAAAGCCAGTTCTCCTGTGTTTGTCTATAATTGTGACTTAGCAATTAGATCACATTGTATTAGTGATCAATACAAAAAAGCAGGTAATTTCTAAGGGTATGTTCACACGGCGTAATTGCGGTGCATACTGTACGCGCCGCAATACGCCATGTGTTTTGGTAGTCGCGCTGATCAGCGTGTACTTCCAAAGCACAGGAGGCCAGTATTGTACGCCCGGGGAGATGATGCGTAATTCATAGTTCTCTATGAGAGGTATGAATTACCATAATTACGGCGCACATATTGCCGTGTATAAAGTGAAAATGTGTAGCAAAATGCATGCCGCAATTACGCCATGTGAACTTACCCTAAGAGTTCGATAACTTTTTCCTCCTTCACTCTGGATGTTTACTCAATGCACTCAATAAAAGACATGGACAGCACATTTGTCTGTGTGTTACCAGTTAATTCACATTTGGTTTGTCTTAAATTGTGACTTAGATAATAATTGGACCACATTGTATTTGTAATCAATGCAGAAAGCCAGGTAATTCCAAAGAATTCACTAACCACCCAACAACCATCCACCCCGCCCCTCTGCACTTTGAATATTTTCTCAACGTGCTCAATAAAATATATGAACATTGTATTTGTCTATAATTGTGACTTAGATAACAATTAGACCACATTGTATCAGTACAAAAATCTAGGTAATTCCAAAGGGTTCACTTATATTTGCTTCCTAAACTGTGGATTGTTACAAAATGCACTCATTAAAAGACATGGACAGTACAGCTATTTGTGTGTTATTAGTTTAGTTAGATTGTGTTTGTCTAAAATTGTGACTAAGATACCATCAGACCACATTGTATTGGGCTATGTCTACACAACTTAGTTAAAGCACTGTCAGAAATCCGATGGTACTTTAACTTCACCGCACCACGTTTTTTGTGGATTTTGGATTTCTCACCGCCCCCCATAAATTGAGGCTAAGGGAATCTGATGGGAATCCTACGGGAATATGGAGGAAGATACATCGTGCTCTATCTTCAGCTGGACGGTGGGTGGTTTAGAAATCCTCAGTAAAAAATCTGTTATATGTAGACTACAGCACTGATTTTTCTATTGAAGACTACACAGCACTGAATACAGTGGGAATTTCGGAGGATCCTAAATACCAAATACGTCGTAAATCTGATCATAAAACCTCAGCTGTGTAGACATAGCCTTAGCAATCAATGCAGAAAAAGACTACACTGACTTTGCCCCCTACACTGTGGATGTTTACTCAATGTGCTCAATGAAAGACATGAACAGTAAAACTGTCTATGTCTTACCAGTGTATTTACATTGTGTTTGTCTAAAAATGTGACCTTAAAAAATAATAATAGGACCAAAATGTATTAGTAATCAGTGCAAACATCTAGGTAATTCCAAATAATTCACTGAATTCCACTGCCAACTCCTCACTCCTTGCACTGTGGATGTGTACTCAGTGTTCTCAGGAAAATACATGGATGTTGTATTTGTCTATAATTGTAACTTAGGAATCAATTAGACCACATTGTATTAGTAATAAATACAAAAATCCTGGTAATTCCAAAGAGTTCACTGAATTCCCCCCCTTGCACTGTGGATGTGTATTCAGTGTGCTCAGTAAAATACATGGACATTGTATTTGTCTATAATTTTAACTTAGGAAACAATTAGACCCCATTGCAATTCCAAAGAGTTCATTGACTTCTTCTCCCTTTGCTGTGGATGTTTACTCAACATGCGCAATTAAAGACATGAACAGTACAACTGTCTGTGTGTTGAGAGTTTAGTTACATTGTTTTTGTCTTAAATTGTAATTTAGATAAAAACTAGACCCCATGGTATTCATAATTAATACAAAAATTCAGGTGATTCCAAAGAGCTGACTGATTTTTTTTCCCCCTTTGCTGTGGATGTTTACTCAATGTTCTCAATTAAAGACATGAACAGTACAACTGGTTATGTGTTAAAGGTTTAGTTACATTGTATTTGTCTATAATTGTGGTTAACATTCAGATTACATTTTATTAGCAATCAATGGAGAAATCAAGGTTCACTTACTTTTTCTTGCAATTGTAAACAGCTGTTATTTATCTGTTTTATTATTCCGAACATTTGCTTGCTTCCCTCTGATGAAGCATGCCGTCCTGCTCATTGTTATGGAATTGATTGAATTAAAGATAAGAGTATCGTAGGGCTATAAAGGATTCTTCATTATCTCTGTACTGATGCACATGTCACTTTATTGTTATGCGCTAATGAATTTCTTGTGTATATTTGTATGAATTTATCATATAATTGTATAATTAATGAACTGATGTGGGGAGAGAGATTTATATGCTCTAATACTGATCCTCTGAGCTTGGAAATGGCTCCATGGAGGAGCTGAATGTGGATGAAACTCATTCTGCTGTATCATCTGATATATTGAAGTACTGCTCCTTTCTCAATATGGCTGCTTGGGCTATAGTCCTATAATTCAGGTCTTTGAAAGTGTCGTACTCAATACTTATACTCAAGTGTGAATACTCAATACTTATTGGTTTGTTTAACTACAGTGCTACTTCATGAGTTCCGGTTCTAATAAGGGTCCTTGTTTACCAGGACCCTTATTAGAACTATTTATCAATCTCTATCTGGACCTATATGCTTTTTGCATAAGGGATGTAATAGGGCCATGGAGAAAGAGACATCAGTGGTGGGGCCGCCCTTATCGGGGCGATGACCGCGCAGGTTTAAAGGATTCATTGTAGGGATTTGGTTAGGGATAGCGGACCTAGGAACCATCATCTTGGGCTTTTGGAAAAAGAGAAACAAGGACTACAGTATCATGAGTAAATACCTTCCTTATACTAATATTACTATCCTGATTTATTGGTATTGTTCCTACTTTAAATTATCTTGCCACTCTGAACTCATTTAGGTATATATTGTCAGTGAGTGACAACGTGGGATGGTGAGTTGCTTATGTGTTTTAAATTAAGTAGAATAAAATGTAATTGTTTTATTGGTGATTTGTTGTTTTTTTTGAGTAATCATTTCAAGTAATGACCCACCAAGCGAGATATTCTAAACAAGGTTTTAAAGGAGTATTCCGGCATTTGGACAAAAAACTTAACAGGATGCAGCAGGGTCATTACACACAGTATCTTACTGATGCTACATCCTAAAATGTATAAATTGCATAATTTGTCACACTGCTGCCCCCTAAATGCTCCTCCTCAGTGCAGCTGTAATGTCTCAGAGGCCACGGAGGAGAGGATGGGGTTTGGAGTTATCATCGTGGCTCTCACCCAGTGCTCTCATGCTCCCCTGGGAACGTTACTGTGAAGAGAAGGTCTGCGAGTACAGGAGTAAGGTGATATTCCTCCAGTATTCCCCCACAACACACTCTAGGTGTAAGCCACACTGCCCTGATGGTGTTTGAGGTGTCCTTGGTGTTTGTGCAGATTTAGACAGGTGACTAAGTAAAGTGTTAACTTCTTTACTACCTTCTAGATCTTTAACCCCTTAATGACACTAAGTGTAAATGTATGACCTAGTGCAGGAAAGGGGCTGCTGGCTACAGCAAGGAATGGACCCGGCTCCACCCCCTAGATGCCACAGCAATCGCAGCTGCCAAATCTGAATGATTTAAAAATGGTGCTGCGCACTGTTCCTCACTCCGATTGGATCCCTCGCGGCAAGATCACGGGGCCCAGATCAGTTAACATGGCAGATGGAAGTCTTGTGAAGGTTTCCATCCCTGCCAGGTTGTTTCGTTTTACTCCTTCCTGCGGGCAGGAAGTAGTAAAACCACCATCTTTGTACCCTCTACTGCATTGTTTATACAAATGACCATGCCCCCTAGTGGTGAAGCTCCCTAGGGCAACATGTATGAACGGGGCTGCGCTAGTTTTCTGATCCAAAAAGAATGTATGAACAGGCGATAAGTGCCTTTGTAATGCCCCAAAGATTTGGGGCATTTTGGGGGCGTCGCATCACATTCATAGAAGTAGACACATTTATGATGCAGAATAGATATATATTAAAAGTTCAAATCACTCCTCCTTTTGTCATTTTACAAAAAAAATGTAAAAAGTTACACAAAAAAGTCCAATCTATTAAAATATAACATCATTTATCCTGTTCAATGAACACCGTAGAAGAAAAAATTTCAAAATTGTGGTTTTTTTGGTCATTTCGGGTCCCCTAAAAATTGGAATAAAAGTGATCACAAAAGCTGCATCTATCCCAAAATGGTACCAATAAAAAGTAGACCTCAGGCTGCAAAATACGCAGCTTCACTCAGGTCTATGGGTGGAAATGCAAAAGAGTTATTGGTCACAGAAGTGGCGCTGTGGCGTAAGTTTCAAAACTAGAAAATGTTTGGATTTTTTTTGCGGTATTAAAACATATGGAAAAATCTAGATATTTGGTATTATTGGAATTATATCAACCTGTAGAATACAGAGAACACATTATTTATACCAGAACACCGTAAAAAAAAAACCTGCAATGGCAAAAGTATGTTTTTTCACAGTTTGACCCACTTACATTTTATTTGCGGTTTCCCAGTATATTCTATGGTACAGCGAATGACACCATTAGACAGTACTTCTTTCTAAAAACCCTCATATGTCTATGTAGATGGAAAAATAAAAAAGTTAAGGCTTTTGGAAGACAGGGAGGGAAAAATGAATGTGTCAACCAAAAAAAATGCTCGGTCCTTACGGGGTTAGAGCCGGACGTATCAGTTGGAATAACTCTTTCTTCCTTTCTTGCACAGCCCACAGCAGGAGGTAGCATCCTAAACAGGTATGTCCCACAATATTCCAGACAAGGAGCCTTTTCTTACTCGAGGTGATCTGGACTCTTAGGGCCACATGTATGAAAACTGTTTAGGTCTAAAACTAAATTAACCTATGGGCAAAAAAGTGATTTTTAGACCTAAACAGTTTTCATACATTTGACTCTTAATTTTCTTTAGGTACTTGAGTGTTGGGTCAGACCTGAAGCTCACTGAACACCAACAGCCATGAGGTCTGTCTTGGGACACTGGTACCCTCATGTTCTGAAGTCTTTTCTTTCACTCCTTTATGGTTTCTGAGGCAAAGAGGGAAGAAGGACTAAGCTGACATGGAACCATGGGAGCACAACATAGTTTTTTGAACTGGTACTTAAAACAAAATTAACCAGACTGCCTAGAAGCTCTATTACAAGACAATTTAGAAACTCTTGCACCCCCCACCCCCCGCTGTTGTCTACGTAACCACTTCTCTACTGAGGCTTGTGCAAAACTTTAAACCTCGATATAACAAGATTGTCATTATGACGTAGCACTTTTCTCTACATAAAAAAAAATTCATAGAATTATTACAGTACAAGGCAAAAAGAGTTAAAATATTTACTCTGGTACGGGTACACTACACAGCAAAAGTGGGCTTGGCTTCAGCAGCAACTTATGTGTGTAGCAGACCACAGTTCCCATCATGCATTGTTGCAGGGCCGCCTTAACACTATCATGGGCCCCCGGGCAGAGCTGTGCACTGGGACCCCCAAACAACACAAACGCTTTGGGTGGGTTCACAATACGATATTACATTGGTTCAAGGTATCCATTGGGGTACCATGAAAAAAAGGTACTGCAGCAGATACCATACAAACCCATTGTAGATAATAACTATGCTATAAAGTCCCGTAAAATAAGTGTATGCACTGAGAAATAGAGCAAAATGTATCCCACACAGGGCTACACCTGCTCTATTATTCCCTATTATTCTGTCTCAGTATCTGCCGGGGTACCTTTTTCCACGATACCCTGACAGATACCTCAGGCATATACTATATCGTAGTTTGAACCCACCCTTAGGCCGTGTTCACGCGGCTTATTCACGGCGGATTTGTGAGCCGGATTGCGCTTGCAAATCCAGCGTGAATAAGGGGCGGGATGGGGGCGGGGCCGGAGCGCGGCGGGGGCGCCGCTCCCCCGGCCCCATAGACAATGCATTATCTACGGCGCGTACGCGCCGAAAATAATGTGCATGTCACTTTCTCCCCCCGCGGGGGGTTTCGCCGGGGGGGGAAGCACGGAACCCACTTTTCTCGGGGGGAAAGCAGGGTTTTACCGTAATTACTCCGACGGATTGGCGCCGTCTAAGGGCCAAACCCGGCGCGGAGAAACGGCCCCAATCCCCGGAAAAATAAGCCGTGTGAACGGGGCCCTTTAAGAGGAATAATAAAATTTATTGATAACAAAGTCATATAACATTTTTCTTTGGAGCACCACCCTAAAACCCCCCAAAGGACACACGGCCCCCCAAATAATAAAAATACTTATGTAAATTTTAATTTCCTTTTTTTTTAATCTGACTTTTTTAAACTCTTTTTTCTTTTCAAAAATGTGTGTTTTGTCACTAAAATAATAAAAATTTAATTAATCTTTATATAGTGCCAACATTTTCCGCAGCACAAAAACAAATTCAAGGGTAAACTACGGGCCCATTAACATTAAAAGTCTTACAAATGAGACACAAGGGTTGAGGGCCCTGCCCCTTTGAGAGCTTACAATCTATTAGGGGTATGGGTGAAACAAAACGGTAAAAAGGGTGCCAATTTTTAAAATTTGGGCCGGCCAATGTTTCATAAATAGGGGGGTTTACATGAAAAAGGGATGAACCTCCACCCAGACGTACATCAAAGACCAAAAAGGGCCCTTGAGGGCCCAATTTGAAAGGGATGACAGATGTGGGGGTGATAGCAGTTAGGGATCTTTGGGGGCCCAAACCCGAGAAATGTTTTTGGGGGCCCCCTCTTAAAACTGTGAGGGTTGTGAATGTGCCTGATGGGGCCCGCGGTAGCATTTTTCCAAAAATTGGTGCCGAAACTGGAAACCCTTGGGAGACGGGCATGGGAGGTTCAAAATGATGATTTTAACCGGGAAATCACAGCAGAGCGGAAAACAAGGGGGTGGGGGGTAGCCAGAGACAGGGGGGATGTAGGGGGGCAGGCGTTGGGGAAAAGCTTTATGGGGAGGGGTGATTTTTTAATTGAAACCCCTGTACGGGAAGGGGCCAACCAGGCAGTGACTGACACAGGGGGAAAGAGGCATAAGTATAGGGCCTAAAAAGGGGAAAAAAAAAAAAAAAGTCGGGGTGCTGACAGAAAATAATGGTGCTCTCCTTTTTTTCTTTTTACCTCCTTTTTTTTTTTGGTGGTCGTCATTTTCTAAACCCCTAAATTGGGCCCTTCAGCAGTCAGGTGCCATTGTCTAAATTTCACCCTCCAAGCCATTTACTTTAAAGTGGTGAAGCCCCAAACAATGGCACCCGGGGCCCGGACTGGGAAAAAAAAACAGCCCTGGCACAAGCCCCCACCAGCCCACTTACAATATCCATTTTAAAAAATTTTCCCCTTGTTCTAAACCCCCCGCCACTTTCAAAAAAAAACAACAATATAAAGGTGCTTTCCACGGAGAAATTTTTGATGTTTTTTTTGGTGCTTTTTGTGAAAGAAAGGCAGAGAAATTAATGCGGGAACATTTCTGCAAAAAAAATGCATAAAAAAAATCCCAAAACCGCACCGTGTAAAAGCACCCCTACAAACAACCCAATAACGCAGGAAAACGTTAAGTGTAAAATAACCCCAAACGTGGACAAACCCTTTTGGAGCAAGAAACAAAAAAGAAACAGTGGTGCAGAAAAAACCCCTCTTTAACAGATTGGGTGGGGCACTTGCTTTAAAAATTCGGGGACAAGCCCACAGGGAAACTACATAACACCAAAAATAACCTAAAACCCCCAACCAATCACAATCCCCCAGTAGTCAGGTCACCATCACATGAAAAACACGTTTCAACACAAAAAGAAAAATTCCCCCTGACAGCGGGGACCTCCAGGAGACGTCATCTTTGAGGGAGTTTTTTCCCCTTTCCCCCTTTTTTCTTCTCCATCTCCCCAAACCCCCAAATTATTTTTTTCCCGGGTGATGAGTTTTTTCCCCTTTCCTTTTTTTTCTCTGCCCGGAAATAGCATGCAGTGTTTTTCTTTAGTGGTCAACTACTTGTCCCCGTAGAATTTTCCACAAATCATCTTTGACCCCCTCTCTTTTTCCCGCACCTTCCTATCAATTCCCCCAAAATTTTTTACAAGCTCCCCCATCCCCTAGAGCCCCCAAATAGTAAATATGCCCCCCAAAAAGTTTAAAAATTAGTAATTGTACCCCCCAAAAAGCGTATGTTTTGACCCTAAAAAATTTAAAAATTTAAAAAATTTTCTGATAAGTCATGTAAAAATAGGGAACCCCCCCCCCCCCTTCCCTTTTGGTAGGGAAAAAAGGTTTTTTCCTCCCTTAAATTTGGGAGCTTGGGGTTTGCCCCCCCGTAACTACCAGGTACTGGGGGTTTCCCCCGCCAGGTTTTTAAAACCCCAAACCATGTAGCTGGGGGTTCCCCCATTTAAACCCGGGAATGGGGGGAAAAACTTAGGGGCTGGGGGGCCCCCAAATAATTTAGCCCGGAGCGGGGCCCGCCCCCCCGTAACTAGCCAGGTACTGGGGCTTTCCCCCCATTAAAACAGCCCGGGGGCTAAGGCTTCTCCCAGTAATCAGCCCGGTAAAAAGCCAGAAATTAAAACCAGGGAAGGGCCAGAAATTAGCCCGGTAGGGCCCAGAAAAAAAAACCAGGAAAAGGGTAAAATTATCCAGGTAGGGGCCCGGGGAAAGAAATTAGCCAGGTAGGGCCCCAAAATGTAGCCGGAAGGGGAAACAAGCCCGCCAGGTAGGGCCTTTTAAATTTGCAAAGGGGAAGGGGGCCCGTAAATAGGGGGAGGCAGGGCCATTATATAGGGGCAAAGGGAAGGGGCCAAATAATAGGGGAGGGCCAAATTTTTAAGGCAGGCAGGGCCCAAAATATAGGCAGGCGGGCCAAATAATTTTAGGTAGGGGGACAAGTAATAAAGTTTGGCCCGGGCAAGTATATAGGGAAAGGGAGGGCAAGGATATAGGCAGGCAGGGGAATAAAAGGGAGGGGAGGCAGGGCAAGTATATAAGGGGGGAGGTAAGCGGCAGGCAGACAGGGGAATAAAAATAAGGCAGGGAGGGGCAGTATATAGGCCCGGCCCCGGAATGGGGAAAGGGAGGCAGACAGGGCAAGTAAAAATAGGCAGGCAGGGGCAAGGGAATATTAGGCAGGCAGGGAAAGAAAGGGAAACAGACGGGCAAGTTTAAAAAGGGGAGGGCAGGCAAAAATATATAGGCAGGCAGGGCAAGTATTTTAGGCGAAACCCGGTATATAGGAAGGGAGAAATCCCGGGCAATTTTAAGGGCAGGCAAAGGGGAATATTAGGGAGACCCCGGAAACAGGGCAAAAATAAAATAGGCCCGGAGGGGGGGCAAAAGGAATATAGGCAGGCAGGGGAAAAGGGGAATAGGTAGGCAAAGGGAGGGCATTATATAGGCGGCAGGGAATAAAAGGCAGGTAGGGGATGTATATAGGGGAGGCCCGGCAGGGGATGATATAGGCAGGGGAGGGATATAGGCAGGGGAAGGGATGTATATAGGGAGGGGAGGGAGGGCATGTATAAGGCAGGGAGGGTATAAAAGGCGGGAGGGCAAGTATATAAGGGTTTTGGGGCCCCCCGGCAAAAAAAAAAAAAGGGAATGTATAAAAGGCAGGCAGGTATAAGGCAGGAGGGCATGATATAGGTAGGCAGGCAGTTTAAAAGGGAGGTATATAAAGGCAGGGATATAGGCAGGCAGGGATGTATAAGGTTTGGCAGTCCGGCATGTAAATAAGGGAAGGAGGTAAATAGGGGATGCAGGGGGATGTAAATTTGGGAGGCAGGCAGGGCAGTATATAGGCAGGTATATAGGAAGGCAGGGGCATGGGATATAGGCCCGGCAGGGCATTTATATAGGGCAGGCAGGTATTTGGGGGGCGGGCATGTAAAATAGGCAGGCAGGAAAATAGGGGGGGCAGGGTATGTTTTATAGGTAGGGGGGCGGGGCCCTGTATAAAGGTTTTGGGGGCAGGGCTTTTATAGAGGGAAAGGGAAAGGGAGGGCATGTATATAAGGGGAAGGGAGGGATATAGGGAGGCAAAGGGGGGTATATAGGTAGGGGGGCAGGGCATATTTTATAGGGGAGGCAGGCAGGGGATGTTTTAGGCAGGGAGGGAAAATAGGTAGGCAGGCAGGGGGGTTATAAAGGTAGGCAAAGGGAGGGCATGTATAAGGAAGGGGGGGCAGGGAAAGTATTAGGTACAGGCAGGGCCCTGTATAAAGGTAGGGGGAAGGGGGAAAGGGATGTATATAGGTAGGGGGGGCCCGGGCATGTTTTATTTGGTAGGGGGGCCGGGGGGAGGGCTGTTGGGATAGGGGAGGGAGGGAGGGGATGGGGTTTTAGGTAGTGAGGCAGGGCTTATATAGGTAGGCCCGGCAGGGCATGAAAATAGGGAGGGAGGGGAGGGCATTTATAGGTTAACAGGCAGTTTAAAGGGGGGATGGGGAAATAGGTAGGGAGGGCAGGCAACGTAATTTGGTAGGCAGGCAGGGCCAAATGTAGTTTAAAAAAAAATAAAAAAAAGTAATACTTACCTGAAGTCTCTGGGTTTTTGCTTCCTCTATTTTCCTCCTCCCCGGAGCGGGCCCCCCTGTTTTACCCGAATCCCGGGGCAAAGGCCCCGGGGTATGGGCATCACAAACGCGCCCCCGCCCCCGGCCCGGAAACTGAACGCCGGAATCAAAAAGATCCCCGGGTGTTCAACCTCGGGCCCCTGCTTGCCCCCGCGCGTTTCAGGGGGGCCCCCGGGGATGGGTTGCATGGCTGGGTCCCGTGACCCGGCCATGCAGCCTTTTGGCAGGGGGGGCCCGAGGCCCCCCCTTACAGGGGGCCGGTCCCCCCAGAACAAAACCCTTGGGGGCCCCCTGAAAAAAGCGCCACAGACCGGACTTCCCCGGGGGGGCCCGGGGGGAAACCAACCCGGGCCCCCTTTGGCGGGCGCTCCGAGCCCCGGGGCTGCGGCCCGGGCCCCCGCGGGCCCCCAGGGCAAATTTTAGGGCAAAAATCAGGGGCCCTTTAGACATGACGACCCCCAAAAACATGAGATTAAAAAAAGACAATTATTTAAAAAAGTATAATTTAATGAGTGGCTGTGTGTCCTGGGGGCTCAGGGGGGGCCAAAAACATGAAATTGTTTTGTTTTTCAAAAATCCTTTTAAGTGTCGTATTTGTTTGGTATATATATATAATATAATTAAAATATATTTTATATAATATAAAATATAAAAATAAAAATTTTTATATATATATAAAATAAAACCACACACTGTAAAAGAAATCATATAAATTTCCCGAAGGGGGAAGTTTTTTCCCAAAAAAGTAAGACAGGGGGGACAGTCAACTGTTCATTTTGGGAAAACTGGCCCCCAAACTGGAGACTTTATTTGCCCTTTCCCCTCAAAATTGGGAACCCTTGGGCCTCATTCAACCCCCCTTGCCCCTTTTAAAATTTAAATTCCCCCCTTTATCTTCCCAAATGTAAATTTTTCCCCCTTTTCCCCCCACCTTTTCCAACTCCATTCCAGCACAAGGAATTAAAAACCTTTAACCCTCACACTCTCCGAAATTTTCCCTTCCCTTTCCCTACTCCCCATTTTTAAGGGGCCCCGGGGCCCCGGCCCACTTTTTCCAAAAATTCCCGCCCTTAAAGGCCCCCCAAAAACAGAACCCCCCCAAAATTTTCCCGCAAAACCAACATAAAAAGGGTTCCAAAAACTAAAAAACCCTGGAAAAAAAAAAATGGGGAACCCCAAAAAAATGAAACATTTAATTACAATGAGCCCCAAGGGGAAAAAAGAATTTTAACTTCATTTGGTAAAAGGAAAAAAAATTTTTTTTAAAATTAACTTTTCCCCTAAACATCCTCCCCAAATTCCTTTCAGAATATTTTTGGGGAATTTCCCCGGATAAACCTTTTTAGGGAAATTAGCCCGCAAAAAACCAAAAATCCCTACCTTTTTTACCGCTTCCTTTAAATTGGGTTCCCCCGGTATATGGGGCAAATTTCCCTTTAAAAAAACCCCAAAAACCAAACCCCCTACCCCGTTCCCTTACCCCCAGAATAATAACCCCGGGGTAAAGGGTTTTACCCCGGAAATTAACCCCCTTTTCCCCAGGAAAAATTTTCTTCCCCGCCCTTTTAAAATGCTATAATTAATCCCCAACCTAAAAAAAAAGTTTCCTTCCCAACTAAAAAGCCCCATTATCCCCTTTTTTTTCCCCACCACAGCACCTAACGTTCCACCCCCCCCTTTTCTTTTTTGAAATAAATTGGTTTTTACCCCCCATAAACCAAACCCTTTTTAACCAAATATTAATCTTTTCTTTAAAACCCTTTAAGCCTTTCCCCCTTTAAAATTTCTCCTTTTCACTTTAAATTCCCCCTTGAAAATTCCTTTTTTTGGTTCCCTCGGCCCCTTTTGGATTCCCACATAAATAAACTGACCCGGGGGTTCAAACTTTCTCATTTGTCCAACCCCCCCGGGCCCCCCTCCTTCCCCCAAGGCAGTTTGGTCCAACTCCCTTCTTAAAAGGCCTGGCAGCTTTGGAAGGGTTTTATTTCCCCCTGTATCTTTTGGGGGGGAAAATTTACAATTTTGGAGAGGGGGTTTTTAACCCCCGGGGGGCCCGGAATATTAAGGACTTCAGCGGCTACTCACACTGCTCACACTTCTTGCCGGCTTCGCTGTCTCTACTACGGGCAGTGTTGAAGGAGCAGGAGCTCACGGTCCCACTTCTCACAGTCCCGCCCGTTAAAGCTGCAAAGAGCAGGAGTCAGCAACAGTATTTCCAGGCAGTGAATAGGGCTAACATAAAAGGGTCATACTAAAAGGCATGAAGAAAAAGAATGAACAAAAAGAATGAACATTATTACTAATAAAGAGCTAAGGAGAGATAAAGAAGGTTTTAAGGGCTAAATAACGATTGAATAAAAGAATATAAGATGAGTTTATTTTAAAATGAACACATATTCCACCTAAACAGGTGCCTAGCACTTTACCTGTGCATGATAGGTGGGGAATGAACAGGATATATAGGCAGTTTAGAGTGAAATGAACACATATTACATACAAACAGGTGCCTAGCACTTTACCTGTGCATGATAGGTGGGGAATGAACATGATATATAGGCAGTTTAGAGTGAAATGAACACATATTCCATAGAGACAGGTGTCTAGCACTTTACCTGTGCATGATAGGTGGGGAATGAACAGGATATATAGGCAGTTTACAGTGAAATGAACACATATTTCTAGGAAACAGGTGTCTAGCGCTTTACATGTGCGTGATAGGTGGGGAATGAACAGGACCTGGAATATGTGTTCATTTCATTCTAAACTGCCTATATATCCTGTTCATTCCCCACCTATCATGCACAGGTAAAGTTCTAGGCACCTGTCTCTCTGATATAATTGTTCATTCCCCTATAAACTTATCTTGTATTCTATATATTCAATCTTTTATTTAGTCCCTGAAGCCTTCTTTACTTCTCCATGGCACTTTATTACTAAGTAATAAAGTGCATTCTTTTTGTTCATGCCTTTTAGTATGTCCCAACATAAAATAAATGCTAGCACCGGCCTTCAGCTTATAATACTGGGGAGGTGTCAACTCCCGAAGCTCCACTCCTCTCCCCAGCAGTGCCCAGACTGCTCTGCTGACAGCCGGCAGCTTTGGAAGGCTGGTGAGTACATGTTCTTGGGGAGGAAGGGTTACAATGAGAGAGGTGGGTTTAGACTGGGGGAAAGGCAATTAGAGTGAGGGGGGTTTACAGTTCAGAGATAGGAGGTTTAGAGTGAGAGAGGTGAGGTTAGCATGGGGAAACAGGAGTAGAGTAAGGGGGTTAGAGTGGGAGAGAAGGTGTTAGAGTGAGAGAGGGGGATTTAGAATGAGAGGGAGGTTAGAGTGGAAAAGGGGGTTTAGATTTGGGGAGGGGGGTTAGAGTGAAAGAGGGGGGTTTTAGAGTGGGGGAGGGAGGGTTAGGCTAGGTCTACATAGGAAATGTCTAAAGGTCGTGTCCAAAATTGGACTGTACGAGAATCCGATGGCAATCTGCCGGAATCCCACGATTTTAAAACCAACGATAAAAAATATATACATATAGGGTGACATGTCCCAATACGCAAGCGCTGGTTTTTTTGGTCTATTTTGCACCACAAATACTCTTTCCGCCACATTCTCGATGTAAATGAACTGCAATAGACCAAAACTAGACGCATTATACTCTGGGCACAATACATCTTAATGTGCCTAAAAAGGCACATTAAATATAGTAGCAATGATACGCTGTGCGCCTCCATCACACAATACGCCTATTGAGGTGCATTACATACACTAGTAATGATGCGCTACGTGTCGTGAGTGTGCAATGCACTTAGTAGTTTTTTTTTATTGCTGTCTGTGCAGCACAGTGTACCGTTGGATTTTTGGCGGATTCAAAATACTGAATCTGCCAAAAATTTTAACGGAAAACCTGTGCTGTGTAGACCTAGCTTAGAGTGGGAGAGGGGGGTATAGAATGGAGGAGTGAAGCTTAGAGTGGGGGAGGAGGAGTTAGACTGAGATAGGGGGGTTTAGAGTGGAAAAGGGAGGGTTAAAGTGAAAGGGGGTTAGAGTGGGAGTGGGAATGGAGAGTTAGAATGAGAGCAGAATGAGAGGGGGGTAGAGTAAGGGGGAATAGAGTGAGAGAGGGGGAAAGAGTGGTGTCGGGGAGGATTGTTTTAGAGAGGGATTAAAGTAGGGTGGAAGGGTTTTTTTAGAGTGAGAAGTGAGAGGGGGGCTCACAGTGGGGGTGGTAAGTTAGAGGTGGGGTTGCACCCCATAGGTGAGACCCAGCTTTTTTAAGATAGGAAAACTGTGTATCATGTGTCGGGATGACACATCAACCACCTTTCCTGGCTCCTGGATATCCTATCACACACCAAGAAAAGCTGGGTGGGCCCCCAATCCCCACTTGTGTTATATAGCGTTCATATGATAGACCACCACTGGGAATTGGGGAATATCCAGAGTCCAGAAAAGCTGACAACCATCCTTCATACAGCTTTTCCGGATGCTGGACAGGGTATCCAGCCTATGTATGTATATTTGTATAATGTTTGTTTATTTATAGACTCCCATGTGGACTACTTCGGATTCAGTGGACTACGTCGAATCAACCTTGAATCTACATATTTAATAAAATGGCTAAAGAGGGCTGTAGTTGGGTAGTGTTTATTTAAATAACAGGATTTTGTGTGCTTTTTGTGTGGTTTTTTTCCTATATATTCCAGTGTTAGTAATGGAAGCGCCTGTCACACGCCTCTCCATTACTGTCGTTGGGACTTGGTGTCAGCCAGTGGTGGTTTTTGTAACCCCAAGTCTGACACTATTACTATTACCCCAGTACCCAACACAGGGGTACTGGAAAGAGCCGGATAACCATCAGAAGCAGACCCTCTAATGTGAGGGTCCACTTCTGAGGCGGATGCGGACTGATATTCTTAGAGTGGAAAGAGAAGGAATTGACTCATTCTGTAGATCAGGCTGCAGCTGTCGGCTTTACCTTGGCTGGTTAGGACCCCCACATCGTTTTTTTCCTGAAAACATGTTTATTTATTAAGAATCTAAACATGGGCATCCATTGTAATGATTACAAGAGTTGCCCATTTTTGGATTCTTAAATTATTATTTTTTTAAATATAAATAAATGAATAAACGACACAAAGTCTCTATTTTCCATAACCAGTCAATGTAAAGCTGACAGCTGCAGCCTGAGAGTAGCAGAATGGGAAGGTCTGTGGATACTGGTGCCTTTCCATCCTAAAAATACCAGCCCGCAGCTACCCCAGAAGCGGAACATCACATTATGGAGTCTGCTTCTGATGTTTTCCCGGCTCTTCCCAGTACTCCTGGTGCATTGGGTACTGGTGTAATAGTGACACAGGGTTAGTGTCAACCTTGGTGTGACTAAAACCACCGTTGACTGACATCAAGCCCAAGTGATAGTAATGGAGAGGCATCTGTCAGAAACCTCCATTACTAACACTAGAAATACAGTGAAGGAAATAATTATATGATCCCTTGCTGATTTTGTAAGTTTGCCCACTGACAAAGACATGAACAAGGTAGGTTAATTTTAACCAAAATAAAATCCAGAAAATCACACTATAAATTATATAAATTTATTTGCATTTTGCAGTGAGAAATAAGTATTTGATCCCTCTGGCAAACAAGACTTAATACTTGGTGGCAAAACCCTTCTTGCCAAGTACAACAGTCAGTCGTTTTTTGTACTTGATGATGAGGTTTGTGCAGGGCCGTCTCTTCCATTGGGCCAGGTAGGCCACTGCCCGGGGGCCCCACTATCTCCGGGGGCCCTCCCGGGCAGCCGCCTTAACCCTGCCCAGTGGAGCGACAGCCAGGCTTTGCCCGGGGAAACCGGGATTCGGGCCGCAGCGCCGGCTGGGAGCATCGCCGGGGAGGCTGGGTTTCTCCCTGGCGGCCCCGATACCGGCGCCCTCCTGGGGCCCCCTCATCACACGCTGCATGGCCGGGTACAGACCCACCATGCAGCCATCACGGCCCGCTGCCTGCTGTGCGCGTGCGGGCAGCAGCCGGGGCCCTGAACATCGGGGATCTACTGATCCCGTCTGTTTCAGCTCCAGGAGGCCGCGGGGCAGGCCGGGGATGTGATGACGTCATCGCGCGCCCGCTCCGCGGCCCTGCACTCTGCAGTGAGCGGCCACCGGCTCCGGACGTGGAGAAGAGGAAGGGAAATCAGGTGAGTTTAAAATTTTATTTATTTTTTTTTTAAACTACTGGGCCCTTGCCTAACAAAATACTGCCCCCCACCTAAACAGCCCCCACCACATACTGCCCCTGCCACCAAATACGCCCGCCACCAATATACTGCCCCCCGCCACCAATATACTGCCCCTGCCACCAATATACTGCCCTGCCACCAATATACTGCCCGGCCACCTATATACTGCCCTGCCCCCAAAATGCTGCCCCAGACACCAAAATACTGCCCCTGCCACCAATATACTCCCCTGCCACCTATATACTGCCCTGCCACAGTTATCGGGCCCTGCCACCAAGATACTGCCCTGCCACCAATATACTGCCCTGCCACCAATAAACTGCCCCTGCCACCTATAAAATGCCCTGCCACCATAACTGCCCCTGCCACATATAATGCCCCTGCCACCTATATACTGCCCTGCCACCAATATACGCCCTGCCACCAATATCTGCCCCTGCCACTTATATACGCCCCTGCCACCTATATACTGGCCCGCCAACAAATTTACTGCCCTGCCACCAATATACTGCCCCTGCCACCATATACTGGGCCCCCCCCATCCATAAAACTGTGCCCTGCCACCAATATACTGCCCCTGCCACCAATATACTGCCCCTGCCACCTATATACTGCCCCTGCCACCTATATACTGGCCCTGCCACCAATATACTGCCCTGCCACCAATATACTGCCCCTGCCACCAATATACTGCCCTGCCACCAATATACTGCCCTGCCACCAATATACTGCCCCTGCCACCAAAATACTGCCCCTGCCACCAATATACTGCCCTGCCACCTATAAACTGCCCAGCCACCAAATTACTGACCCTGCCACCAATATACTGCCCTGCCACAAATATATGCCCTGCCATCCTATATACTGCCCCTGCCACCTATATACTGCCCTGCCAACAATATAAATGCCCTGACTTTATATGTGACACAATATAAATGGCCCTGCCATCAAATATACTGCCCTGCAACAAAATTACTGCCCTGCAAATTACTGCCCTGCCAACTATATAATTTCCCCTGCCACATATACTGCCCTGCCACCAATATAACCAATATACTGCCCCTGCCACCAATATACTGCCCAGCCACCTATATACTGCGCACCCCGCCACCAATAAAACTGCCCTGCCACCTATATACTGGCCCCCGCCACCAAAATACTGGGCCCTGCCACCAATATACTGCCCCCTGCCAAAACCAATATACTGCCCCTGCCACCTATTACTCGGCCCTGCCACCAATTAACTGCCCCTGCCACCAATATACTGCCCCTGCCTACCAATATATACTGCCCTGCCCACCCCTATTACTGCCCCTGCCACCCATTTTACTGCCCTGCCTCCACCTATATACTGCCTGCCTACCACCTATAAAACTGCCCTGCCTACCACCTATATACTTGCCCCCGCCACCAATATACTGCCTTTCCACCTATGACTGCCCTGCCTGCCCCCATATACTGCCCTGCCTGCCACCTATATATTTCCCTGCCTTTCCACCTATAATACTGGGCCCCGCCTACCACCTATACGCCCTGCCTGGCTATATACTGCCCTGCCTGCCCAATTACTGGGCCCCGCCTGCCCTACACTCTACAGGGGGGCTATAAACCTACATACAGGGGCAGCATATCTACCTACAGTGGGCCTATAAACCTACCTACTTAATGTGGGCAGCATTACTACCTACTTACTAGATGTGGGGCGCCATAACAAAGGAAAGGGAAAAGAGCGAAAAATGCTGATAAAGTGAGGATTCTGAGATTTTTGTGCCGCAGGGGCAAATGGGCCGGGACAAGTCGTCAGGGGTCTGGACGAAGGAGAGGAAAAGGGAAAAGAACCCATTCAAGAACGACTCAGAGAGGACGTCCCGGTGAGTCCCTGGTGTCAGGGATATTTTGCTATTATATTCCATCAGTGCTAAAAATCTCTGTCATGTAATGGTGACCGGATCTGGTCATGTGTATATTTGTTTCTTTGAGTAGTGTGTTTGTTTTTTTTTTTGGTGGGGGCGGGGGGGGGTGGGGGGCCGGCCCCGTACACCTCTCAGCCCCGGGGCCCATAGTGCTGTTAAGACGGCCCTGGGTTTGTGCACATGTCAGGAGGAATTTTGGTCCACTCCGCTTTGCAGATCATCTCTAAATCATTAAGATTTTGAGGTTGTCACTTGGCAACTCGAAGCTTCAACTCCTTCTATAAATTTTCTATGGGATTAAGGTTTGGAGACTGGCTAGGCCACTCCATGACCTTAATGTGCTGAACAAGAACTGGACATGATCCTGCCAGTACCAGACCGTATACTGGAGTCATTTTTTTTTTTTTTTTATATTGAATATTTTGCAGCCCGGACCAATGAATGTCTTTGTCAAGGTCAGGTGTGTTTAACGTCGGCACAAGATGGGGGATTAGAGCAGCACTTTCATGTAAAACATAGAGGAAATATTGAAAATAGCCGGTGGCCACAGTCAGATTATTTGTGTAATTCTTCATTGACATATTAGACATAAACATTTCACCATGGCGGCTGTAACGTGATTTATACTCACAGTATTTTGTATTGCTCACAGCCAGGAATTACAAGGGTCATTGAGTCTGGAGTGTCGGTCTCTGATAGTCCGGGTCAATCAATATACTTCATACAGACACATTGTTAGAACCCTCAGCTCTCGCTAGACCATTACTCCAAGGATTTTACTGTATATATATATAGCGTGGCTTCTTGGTGTATATATAACCTCATAAATTTTATGTTATGTGTGTGTGTATATGTATATATATATATATCACAGTATTCCACAAAAGTAAGTAGATTTCTGTAAATATTGTATTTAGAGATGGCCGAATTTCTCAAAAATTCGGTTCGGTCACTTCGCCGAATTTTCCGACAAAATTCGTTTCGGTCCGAATTATTCGGCTCTAATTCACGTAAAAAAAACAGCTATTTCCAGGCGGCCCAGAGCCTGCAGGGTGCTGTAGAAACGTTGGGCCATGCTTAAATATGCAGAGGGAAGCTTGGTTTGGTCTTTCATACAATGTTTGTGTTTTAGTATGGGACACGCACATGGGGACTGCCGCCGCTCTTTAGAATCGCTTACTTATAAAATGCCGCTGGGCAATTATCGGGGGCAAAATGACCAAAAAAACTGAGCAGGAACGTCGCCTGATAAAGTCATGGCAGCAATAAAGTGGAAAAAAAACAAAACTCGAGAGATCTAGGTGGCAACATATAGTGACCAGAGGGCGTATCCCCCGCATACATGAGTGTGGAGGGTGTCGGCGGCCAAGCCACCAGCAGCATGAGGTCAGACCGTGCACAATGACATTCTGGAAGTGGCAAAACAGTACCCAGGCGCAGAGTGGCCAATGCCCAGTGTGGAGGTCACGGTGGCAGCAGCTATGAGGTCAGGCAGTGGCACAATGACAAATCTGGAAGCTGGCAAAAAAGGAGTAGGCCAAAGAGTGGTACTATGACACAGTGGGGAGGGCACGGGCTGGAGCAACAGCAGCAGATAAGTGTCAGACAGTGGCCACAATGACACAGTGTGGTGTGGAGGGCTCGGCAAGCAGCCACTTCAGCAGCATGAGGTCAGACAGTGGCAATGACAATGCTGGAAGTGGCAAAAAACAGGTGTAGGCCACAGTGTGGAGGGCACGGGCAGCCGCCACGGCGCTCGCATGAGGTCCAGGACAGTGGCGCATATGACACAGTGTGGAGGGCACGACAGGCGTAACAGCGCGTGCTAGCATGAGGTCAAGAGAGTGGGCACAATGGACATTCTGCCGGTGGCAAAAATTAGTTTTAGGCCACAGAGCGGCACAATGACTGAGAGGGAGGTCACGCGGCAGGCTTAGCTGCATGAGGTCAGGCGTGGCACAATGACAGCGGTGGAGGTGATGGAACGAGCAAACAGCATGAGGTCTAGAGAAGTGGACAATGCCATTCTGGAAGTGGCAAACAAGTACCAGGCCGCAGAGGTGGCACAATGTGGACACAGTGTGGAGGTCCGGTGGCAGCAGCATGAGGTCAGGCAGTGGCCACCAATGGACAATTCTGGAGCTGGCAAAAAGGAGTAGGCAAAGGTGGTACAATGACACAGTGTGAGGGCACGCAGGAGCACAGCGCACATAAGGTCAGACAGTGGCACAATGACACAGTGTCGATGGGCACGGCAGCAGCCAACAGCTGCATTGAGGTCAGACAGTGGCACAATGGAACAAATTCTGGATTGGTGGCAAAAAAACAGGAGATAGGGCCTCAGTGTGGAGGGCCACGGCCAGCAGCCACGGCAGCAGCAGTTGAGGTCAGGACGTGGCCCCAATGACACAGTGTGGAGGGCACGAACAGAGTCACAAGCAGCAGCATGAGGTTCAGGAGAGTGGCCAATGACATTGCAGGTGGCAAATAGTATTAGGCACAGAGCGGCACAATCACACAGTGTGGAGGTCTCGGCGGCAGCAGCATGAGGTCAGGCAGAGGCACTATGACAGAGAGTGGAGGTGATGACAGGAGCAACAGGATGAGGACAGAGAGTGGCACAATGACATTCTGGAAGTGGCAAATCAGTACCAGGCCTCAGAGTGGCACAATGACACAGTGTGGATGTCACGGCACAGCAACGTCGCAGCAGCATGAGCAACATCAGAGTGGCCACAATGACAGAGTGTTGAGGTGGGTGGCATAACCAGTCCCTGGTAAAGACGAGTGGTAGGGCAGTGGAGAAAACTATCAGCTCTGATGTGTGGCATAGGCGGGTGGCGGGCATAGAATTAGTGGCTTGAGGCAGGGATGTTTGAACCCAGGGACTGCGCTAGCGCATTGGTGTGTGGAAAATCAGGCCGATCAACGGCCTGATTCCATCTTGACAAAAGGTCAGTCGTTCATCATTTCCCCTGGCCGTGGGAAAGCTGGGTTCTCCTTGGGGTAACGGGATGCCCCCTCCCGACACTGAACACCCGATCTGATGCCACCATACTGGCCGGGCAGGACAGCTTCTCCACTAGCAAAACTGCAAGTTGCGGCCACAACATCCAGTTTTGGCTGCCGTAAGTAGGTCAGCGGATCTTCATACTGGGGTGGCAGAGTGCTGTCCAAGTAGGCCACACCTGTTGGTTCAGGGAATGCTCCTTGTCCTGTGCTTGCTGCGCTGCTGGTGACTGCCCTCTCACCTAGGCGGGTGAAGGAAGCTGCTCATGAGTGACTCCAAGACTTAGGTTACTGCTGATGGAGCTGGGGTATGCTCCTACCCCCCCCACCTTCCCCCAGCCAGCCGCTCCGGCATTAGTACCGTGGCGCTAGGAACCCCGGTCGGTCCTGTCAGTGGAGGGACGATGCCGCACATAGGCAGCGGCCAAACTGATGATCGGGAGGATTTCCTTTAGTATTGAGTTTGTCTTCCCTCTGAATAGCTGGGAAAAAGGCTCCATTTTGGACCGGTAGCGAGGTCCATTGGGTGGAGAGCCAGGATAGTCATCACTGCTGCCCGGATGCTGACTATTCGGCTGTCACTAAGCCAGGCAAATAAGCATGCTGTCGGGACATCTGCCACTAGTGACTCGATGGGGCTCCCTGCCTCCATGTCCACTGTATACTGCACACGGTGCTTGGGAGTCATCTGGCCCTAGTCTTCCCATCTCCATCCACCTCCTCCGCTGCTCCTTGCTCCTCCTCTCTTGTCACCTGGGTAGGAAAATCCACTCATTTCACCAGACACTGCGTCTGCTCCAATGTCCTCCTCCTCCTCCTCCATTTTCAGTCCCACCGGATCATGTGGCACGTGATGTAGTTCGCCACATCTCCAGTCCCCTGCCCAGACAGATTTTTTCAGCATCTGTTCCAGGACATGAAGAGTGGAATGACGTTATTCAGCCCGTAGTCTGGCTCGGACTGACAATTAAAGTGGCTCCACGATATGGCCTCAACAAACGGCAGGTGTCACGCATGAGCTGCACTGGCTACATCAAAGTTACACAGGGGAGTAACTTCTGTTGCTCAGGATCATCAAAAAATCGTTATGGCCTTTCTCTGTTCATACCCAGTCGGTCCAACATGGTGCAGGCTGGAATTTTCAGCGGGGTGGGTGGCGGAGGGTCTGTAGTTGGAAACATCGCATACCAGAGCGTGTTGGGGGAGGCCGTTCTGCCGCTGCAACTCGAGGAGGGTGTCCTGGCTCTTTGTACGGAAAGGGAATAAAGTGCATGCACAGTTTCCTGGCCATTTTCGAATGTTCTGGATAGATCGGTGGAAGACTTCAGGAACCTTTTACAACCAGACTTGAAACGTGCGCCATGAGGGCGCATGGAAACCATCCCTCCTCGGTTGCAGCGGCGGACACATGTTCCTCCCATTGTCCGTCACCATGGTTCCGTTTTGCAATTGGCGCTGGGAGAAAGCCACACATCGATTGTCTTGTGATGAGCGGAGCCAGTTCCTTCCCCTGTGTGACTTCGTGCGCCGAGGCAAGCTAGGTCTAGAACTGCGTGACACCGCTGTGCCCTTACACTTGTGGTATGATGGAGCAGTACTTGTGGAGGCTGAGATTGGTGGTGGTGGTGGAGGAGGAGGGAGGGGACATTGGCGCGAGGAGCAGCAGTTTGACAAATCGTGGAGGAGAAAGCGGCGTCTCCTGTCCAAGTTGTTGGTGTGCCTGGGGCAGGAGCACATTCACCCAGTGGGCCGTAATGGACAGTACTGGCCTTGACCGTAGTTACAGCTACAGACGTCCGCGCTGCCGTGTGTAACTTGGAACAAAACGATAGCTCAAAGGATGACCCCACTTTGCTGTTCTACATATTTATGAGAGTGCTGGGTACCTGACCTTTTTTGGAAAAGAAATTACGGCTTGGAACTCTCCATCTCGGCTCGGCCAAGCCATTAGTTCTCTGAATGGTGCTAGAGTCCACCATTTGGAAAGGGGAAAAGGGAGGGACTGCAGTAAAACAACTGGACAGGAGCTCGGGTCAGCTCGCTGCTCCTTAGGATGGTTGGACGCTACTGTTGTTCTTTACAATGCACCTCTTCTGAACGACTGCTGCGCCATGAGTAGCGAGGAGCAGGAAGCATCTGGGGGACCGGGAGAGGATGTAAAGAGGAAAACAGCTGCTTCTGCAGAGGTGGTGGAGCCTGGACTGGCTGAAATGGCATGGCGTGCCACTGGGCCGCTGCATGCTGCTGTCAGCGGCAGGAGGACCACCACTCTGAGCCACCGTTTCTCCCTAGGCCACGGATGGTGGCGCTGCATGTGTTGACGCAGGCGTGTGTTGCACAACGTTAGCTCCATTGGCCACGCTTCACTTTTCTGCCCACTGATTTAAATTATCCCATATTCGCTCCTTCCGGGGTGTCTTAGAAGAAACTGGCCACACCGCGAGTAGCTGAATTTTACCGCCACGCTCCGCACTGAGTGACTACTGCCCGCCGCTGCTCGCTGAGCCCCTGCCTGTGCCGTACTGTCTTGGAGCAGCGAAGCGGGTTTTCTACCCCCTTGGCCGCTTGGCTCCCGACCTCACCACTGCTGCTACCCTGCTGACTCACGGCCACACAAAACCCAACTTGCTGGGGGGGCTGCTATGCGCCGGTTTGTCTTTTTGGCCTGACGCGCAACGACTGACGCCCTCTTCTCCTGTCGTGATGAAGCCCTTGCCTCACCCGGCTCCCATGTGCGGGTTCGGCTACATCATCATCTATTTGTGTTTCATCGTCACTACTGTCCTCATCACCGGTCTTGGTAAGCCGAGGCTGAACTGCTCACCACATTGAACCTCCCTTGCCACTTCCACATCTATACTTTGCCGCCCCTACTTGCATGAAGCTGGGAATTGGC